>ML814769.1:16579-33314 GCA_009831015.1 Picea engelmannii | reverse complement strand
CTCAGGCAGCATATCTGTTAATCATAAGTCTACGAAGCAGGAGGCAACGCAAACTCTCCATATGTTTGGAAGAGTAACCAAACGGTGGAGGACACAACTCTATAATGAGCAAAGCTTCCTAAGGTCGTACTACATCCCATAGTTTGATGAATCAAATGGACAGATGTGCTTTATCCAAGGGCGACTCATAATGTTTCCAATAAAGAAAATACTTTTCCCATCCTCTTTTTGGGGTATATTTGATTTTTTTGTTCTTTTTGTTGATTTGGAAAAAAGAATAAAGACATATTACGTTACAAGGGAGGAACGAGTATAGCAAACATACAAGCTCAAGGCACAAGGACAAGATTGATGTTCTAGGAAATGATACTCGGGAAAATCCTCCAGTGGCCAAAGGTGTTAAAACGCAGACACAAACTGTTACTAGGCTGATGGGTAAAGGATGCAGATGCGGTTGATAGAACACACAATGGTAACGTCCTTCGATGTAAGTTTAACGAGCCCAGAGAAGGGAAGCTCGGTGTTTTTCATATTTAGAGAGTCTGAAAAAACATAAAAGGAAACTCCATTGGGGTACCTTTTTCGAAAATAGTCTAGTCGGTTCGAAAAAGGGGTAAACTAGCATCGACTAGACGTCAATTCAAAACCATTTTAACGAGTGTGAAAAGGACAAGATCACTCGACTATTTTTTCACTTTTAAGGAGTTTGAAAAAAGCTTAACTATGGACTCCGTCAGGAATGTTCTTCTGGACCAGTTTAACGAGTGTGAAAGAATAAGGTCACTCGACAATCTTTTCAATTTTAGGGAGTCTGAAAAGAGCTTAACTATGGACTCCGGGGGAGTTTCTTTTTCGTAAATTTAGTCCCTCAGGCCCGAAAAAGGAATAAAATTATACCTGAGGATACTCTTCTAAAGAATCAGAATTCGATAGAGTATTCCTTTGTTCGTACAGGTGACCGTCTGGACCGAAAAAGGGGTAAACTACCGCTTGACAGACGTGACTTCAAATTTCAGTTTAACGAGCGTGAAGGGTCACAAGATCGCTCGGCAATCTTTTCATGTTTAGAGGGTCTGAAAAGGGCTTAAAAGGAGACCCGTTATGTTTTGGGAGTCCATAGGGTAAGACAAAGAGCGAAAAAGACCCATGCAAATGAGGCTCAAACTCATATTCAGGAAAGACTATATGGACTCCCGAGCCTACTATGTTGTCAAAGATGGCAGGGACACCATAATGCAACCAGGAACTACCTAGGGCATCCATGTTTCGGTAATCTCTACCACCAAGTTGCGACACTTCTAGAGCAGATATGATGGTTCCGTGTCACAATCGGATGGGGTCGGTCCTATATCATAACAACAAAAGGCAACGAGATGCAACAGTGGGGATGAAATCCTACCCTATATGCTCAAGTTGAATTTTGGAAATTTTTTTATGGACCGTGAATATATTATTATTTTTATTTATTTTCTGAAACTCAATGAAAAATGTCCCAATACCTGATCAAATCCCTCCCACATCACTCTTGAACCACTCAAAATGGTTTTTGGTATAAAGAAACTGATAAAAGGGCCCAAAAAAGTGAGAAAAAGAGGCCAAAAAGTCTATAAATAGACACTGGCAGCTCATTATCACCATTGCTGATTTGGAAATTGACTCTGGAGCCAAAAGACCCCCTTTGCTAGAGATCGTGATTCCAGGAGCTACAGTGGACGAAACAGACTCCTGCTCTGACCAAGTAAGTACAAACTCCCTCATCTTGCATTTCAATACTTAATTTATGTCTTTTAAGTTGATTTTGGGGGTGGCCGTCGACCTCTAAGAGGTCGGCCCTAGTAATCCGCGCGCTGTCCAGAGACAGCCCGCGGGTACCCGCACGCAGAGTCAAAACTCGTGCATTTGGGATGGGAAAAGTATCTTTTTATTAATCTCAATATGAATCAAATTACAATGATTATAGAGACCGGCCACCATTCCTTGATCCTGATCCTGGGCTCCTCCTCTTCTTTGTCCTCCAACTGCTTTGCTTGAATTCTCCTAAAGCTTGAGGAAAGGCTAAAGGGTTGGGAAAAAACGGATTCGACAATTGGGCAGAGTTTCTTTGCTATGATTTTCCTCCTTCCAAATAGTACCCCTACCCCTTCTTTTATAGGCTAGAAGGAGCTAGGGTTTTTGGCGAACTCTCGGCCATGCATGGCTGGGAGTTCCAGTTAATTGACCTAAAGCTTTTAGTTCCGTCGGAAACTTTCTTGATTTTTTGCTTTGTTAGGTAAACGCGGGCTGTAGTGGGCCAGCCAGCGTTCCAACGCATGCAGTATAAGGCCTGCCAGCGTTCCAACGCGCCCAGTGATAGGTTAGGGCGCGGGTTACTTAATTTAAGAGGTTTTTGAAGAGTCTATTCAGCATGGCTTTGGCAATGAAGGGAAATGAGTTGGCCTGATGCCAGGTAAGCATGGATGGTGCAATTTAGAGTTATAACAACGTCGACCTTCAAAAGGTCGGCCCTAGGTCAACACGGGCTGTCTTATGACAGGCCGCATGTACATTCGGCCAGAGTAAAAACTGCACACATGTACATGTGACTGTCATCATTACAGCCCGCGTGGACCCCCTTATTGAATGAAAAATTAAAAAAAAACAAGGGTTAACCCTCTTGAACTTGGTGTTTTGCAGGATGTATGTTCACTGGAGGGAAAGAGAGCATGAGGAGGTTAGTGAGTTGGTCGGGGAAGACCCCAATGCTGTGGTTGCCTTAATGCAATGTGGGCTTCTCAAGTTCTTCTTATGTCCTTTTATGCGGGCAATACCAAGGCTACTGAACACCTTGGTTGATTATTGGCATCTGGATGCAGAGGCCTTTATGTTAGAGGGGCAGTCACTGGTGCCCATGACATAGGACATATATTTTTTGACTGGCCTTTCTAGGAGAGGGAAACCAGTCAACTTTCAGACATTTCCTTCGGGGCTGCATAACATAGAGGAATTGATAGGAATTTACTGAGGCTGATACAGACCAATTGAGCTCACAGGTGCTCATAAGAAAGATTATTGACTTATCACTGTAGGTGATTGTGTTGCTTATTGGGTGGATCACTGGTTCTGCGGATCTACATCATGTGTCCCGTGCACAGATGAACTGTGCAGTCCAATGCTTAAATGCACAAATATTTGACTAGGGCACCACGTTGCTAGATTGTATGAAGAGAAAATTGAGAGATTGTCGGTCGCAAACACAGAGGAAATTCGAGTTCGAGACCATTCTATGCTCTTTCTTCTTTGAAAGAGTTCCGAGATTCAGTCCTCGAGTACTGGTACGAGGACATCATGTCTCTCTTCCTGCAGTTTGTAGATGGGCAATGTTAGTGCCACGACAGGGTGGTGGAAGGACCAATGAGTCCTTTGATGATGATTTCTTCGCTTGGTTGTCGCGACAGATCCCAGGCATAGAGGATTACCATTATGTTGGGATTGATTTCTTGAGAGATCCTGAGATACTAGTACCTCTTGGTGAGGAGCAAGGAGAGATGAGTAAGTTGACATCATTGTTTTGCTTTTTTTTGTTTGTGAAACATATTAAATTTTTATGTTGTTTTTGTTATATATCATTTTTTTTATACCAGAGTATTTGACAGATATGTGTTTGTTGTGAGCATATGTGGGACCAGTGTGACCTACAGACTATGTGAGGAACATGCATCGTCCTAGGCCAAGGGTCGCACCTGCTGCTGCAGGGGGACCAGCAGCAGCAGGAGAGCTTCCAGCCGGGGAGGCTGAGAGGGTGTTGAGATGAGTTGAGTGAAACTTTACTTCGCTCACTTGCACGGTCCCTATGGAAAAGATTAAGGATCTGCCACCATCTATGCAGCCTCATGTAGTGGGGGCACCACAAACATGGGTTCGATTGTTTCAGCGTTTGGAAAATGTTGTTGATCTGTACAAAAGGGATGACAGGCCCTGACCTTAGTTAGACTTTTCACGTGCCGAGAGCACTACTTGTATATATTTTTTGAGGGCATAAGCCCCATGACTTGTTATTGGTCATATTTTTGAGGCGCTTGCATCCACCTTTGTACTCCGGTGACTATGATATTCTATATGTATTTTTATGTCTTTTTGTGTCTTATGGATCATTTTTTCATTTAAAAATGTATTTATTGGTTTATGTGTATGTCCTTTCATATGTGTGCAAGATGCCAATCTAAAATTTGATTAGCTAGAGTATCTGTAATTTGGTTTAATCTCCTAGGAACATGAAAATATGTAATATAATCAAAGTTTCATTGTAAGAGACGTACCCTAAGGAATCGTTGGTGTAAAGTCGGATCATGAACACGGTAGACTCTATTTAACTGAGACACAACTAGCTGAGCGTCAAGATAGACCCGGAGATGAGAGATACCAAATGACAAGGCATCCCGAAGCAACTCAATAACTACACTATACTCGACGACATTGTTTGTGGTGTCACCTAAGCATATACCTCCAGAAGATAATAACTGGTCTCTAGGTGTAAAAATTACCCAAGCTGCGGAGGCAAGCTTCTGAGTGTGCCGGCTAGCACCGTCTACGTACCCAATGAACACCTCAGATTCACTTGACATCTGCCATAGTGACGAAAGATAACATAAAAAATGACACATCCATAATACTAAAAGAAACTAGAAAGTAATAATACAAAGACTATACATATGTTACAAAAAGTCACCCATGGTGACCTACCTATGAGTAATACTTCTTGAGGTAGAGTCCATTTCTAGGCTTTGCCAAAGCATTCCCTTCAAAGTCAACCAGATAACAAGCGCCCTTTTTTAGAACCTCTTTTATGATGAAAGGTCCGAACCACATGGGTTTGAATTTTCCTGCCCCCAGGGGGTCCTTATCTTGGTCATAGACCAGGACAAGGTTGCCTTTAGCGAAAATATGAGGATGAAAGGACCTATCATACTAACACTTGAATTTATGTTTGTGAGCCTCGTTGGCTAGGGTCGCATCACGATGTTGCTCATTGAGCCACTCAAGGTATACTAAACGTTCTTCTAGTGGAGAAGTATCTGGCAATAATTGGACTGCCAACTTTAGGGACAGGATCTGACATTTGATAGGCAAGACTGCTTCCATCCCATAAACGAGTTGAAAAGGTGAGAAATCGGTTGCAGTCTTAATAGACGTTCGGTAAGCCCATAATGTCGAGTATAACATCAAATGCCAATTTGACTTGGCTGAGTTGATCGTTCGCTGTAAGATGGTCTTAAGAGATTTATTTACAGCTTCCACTTGACCATTTGCTTGGGGGTAGTAGGGTGATGAATGTTCTTGCTATAACCCAAGCTTTGATGTTAACTCGGTCATCATCTAGTTATGAAAGTCACTACCATGGTTAGTGACAATCTCCCTCGAGATGCCGAACCTTGCTATTATCTGGTTGAATAAAAAGAGAGTTGCAGTCTCTCCATCATCTTTAAATGTTGGCATATCTTTGACCCACTTCATGAAGTAGTCTACGACTACGATGATATAACGGTGCCCTGATGATATAACAGTGCCCCCTTGCTGAAGGAGGGTTGCATGTAGTGTAATCAATCCCCCACTTGGTGAAGGGACCAACTGGGATGACAGGAAACATGGGAGTGGGATGTGCCCTCATATTTTGAGAGAAGATATGAAATGGGTGGCACTTCTTGACCGATTTGATACAATCTTTGATTAGTGTCGGCTAGAAGTAACCTGCTCGTAGAATCTTTTGGGTTGTTGCCAACCCAGAAAAATGACCCCCACACGCTCCGGTATGGAAATCGTTAAGCATGATAACTGCTTCTTTGTGAGTGAGACATCGGCGCAGGATGTAGTCTACACCTCTCCGATACAACGTATCATCGAGTATGAGGTAATTCTTAGTCTGATGGCATATACGTCGACGCTCATCACGAGAAGCAGAGGTGTGGTACTTCAAAGTCTAGAGATAGATAAGTATATCTCCATACCAGGGATTCAAAGATGTGATCAAAAACATATCTCCTCTGATAGGCGACTCTTCGGGCACCACATCACCTGACTCAATTGGAAGTTCCGAAATAAGTTCTGCGAAGACCAGTGATTTTTTGGATTTTGCTGAAACAAAATCCAAGTCAAACACCTGGAGGCCGACTATCCATCGACTGATCTTTCCACATATTACATGTTGTGTCAACATGTACTGGAATGGATTCACGACAACAATGACGGTGGTCTTGCGAAACATAACATAATGATGGAACCATTGAATAGCATGAACTGCTGCCAACACAAGTTTTTTGATATGAGAATAATTGAGTTCCAGTCCTATGAGGCCTCGACTCAGGTAATAAATCACATATTCTAAGAACAAGTCATCCTCCTGAACTAAGACCATGTCGATGGTTGACTCTACTACAGCCAAGTATAATAAGAAATCTTTGTTATAGTTAGGTGGTTGAAGCAGAGGGGCAATCATGAGGGCATGTTTCAATGCATCGAAAGAGCGTTGAGCGGCATCGTCCTAATGAAAGGGAACGCCTTTCTTCAGTAAGCGCATAAAGCCCTTTGTGATCTCGGAATAGTTGGTGATGAAACGTCTTAAAAAATTCTCCTTGACTTGTAGACTCTGAAGTTGAAGGATTGTGCATGGGGGAGGCAACTGAATTATTGCCTCAACCTTGAGAGGATCGACCATGATCCCTGTTGTTGATACTATGAAACCTAACAAACGTTCTAATGTTATGCAAAAGCGACACTTGTTTGGATTCAAGCGAATTCGAAAGTAGCGACAACGCTCAAAGATAAGTCGGAGGTGTGTGGGATGATCCGTTCTCTTGTGAGATTGAGATGCTAAATCATCTAAATAGGCCTCGACTATATGCTTGAGGTCATGGAAAGAAAAATACATGGCCCGCTGAAAGGTCGCTCCGGCATTTTTGAGACCAAAGGGAATCTTACGATATGCGAATGTACCCCATGGACAAATGAATGTCGTTTTGTGTTGGTCTTCGGGTTTGATTTGTATTTGATTATATCTCGAAAAACTGTCGATGAAAGATAAGGCCTCGAAACCTGCACATTCATCAATTATTTGATCGATGAATGGTGTGGGAAAATTATCTTTTGGACAGGCCTTGTTCAAATCACAGAAGTATGTACATACATGAATTGTTCCTTGTTTTTTATTGACCGGCACATGATTTGACACCCATTGGGTCAAATGGATAGGATAGATAAAACCGGCTTTTAGCAGTTTCTCAACTTCAACCTTAATGGCTGTTGCTTTCCTGGGATTAACTGGATGAAGCTTCTGCCGAACAGGCTTGGCATCTGGATAAGTTGTGATTTCATGTTCGACTATTTTTGGATTGATGCCTGGCATTTTCTCATAAGACCAGGCAAAAACTTCACAAAATTCTTTAAATAGATCTGTGTAGATTTTAATCTCTCCGGGGTAGCAGTAAGCTCCGATGAAAACATTCTCCACGACGCTAGGGATTCTGAAGATATTGATCGGTATGGTTTCAATGATGGTTTCCATATTACCCTCATCATAGACCTTGTGTGTAGCTAAGGGATTAATAGGACAAGATCTATCTCCAGTCATAGTCAAGGTGAATTCTTTGGCTTTGATTCTGCTTAACTCTGGGAGGAAGTATGATCTGTAATGAAGATCATCCCAAGGTTTGTCTGGACTAGTCATTTCTTCAATTATTTCTTTGTTGGAGGGAAAGAATAAGTCTAACGAATCAGTGTCAGTGAGAGAACCTTGAGCCCAAATAGGCTCTAGAAGAAGATCTAAATCTTGTGCAGGAATTGGATCTATGTTGGCTGAAGCTTGCTGGACTAAAGAGTACGCCACTTCAGCTGCGGACAAAGGCATGGACATGACCAGGTGCCCTGTCCCATCCATCGTGGCCGATGGGGAAGGAAGTATCCACGGATCATTGAAATAAGTCGTGCAAAATGACGAAACTTGGAAAATCTCAACCTTATTGTGGTCGGATATGAACTTGACATCACCTTGAGGGGGCGGGTAATCGAAGGTACCCATCAAAGATGGGCACAAACCAACCCCTATGTTGACTATGCCTAGTTGAGGATTATCAATCATCGGAACCGCGAACACCCCCAATGAAGGGTCAGGTATGGAGAAACACAATTGATCAATGGTCACAATCCAGTCCTCATGTGGAAACAACAAGACCCAGAAAACTGTAGCAACCACTGCTTGCATGGCATAAGTCCAAATCCTTCCTAACAAGAGATTGTAGTGGAGGGACGTTTCGACTACTTCTACCTCGATGCACACAGTCTTCCCTCCTAACTGCATGGGGAAAGAGGGAATGATACCATGTGGTTGGAACAAACGACCGTTGAAAGCTGTGAGAAGAGTAGGCGACGGAGACAAAACGGGCTGGCCAATGGCCTTCCAACACGCCAACAACATAACGCATGTCGAGGTGCCCTCATCAACCACCGTGCGGAAAATATTTTGAGTAATAGTTTGCATGGGGTGAGCCACTACTATCTGAAACACTACGTGGTAAGGTAGAGAAGGTTTTAAGTCGGTTGTATCCAGCATGATGGTACCCAGATTACAAGTCTCGGTAGATCCTAAAGCGGTTAACAAAGCTTTCCTCTGGGAAGGGCAGCTTTGGAGGACCTCCAAAGAGGACATCGCACAAGGGGTTTGAGACAAATCCTCCACCACAAAATAGTTCTGGGCAGCCCTTGCGTTTAGGTTGTGAGAATATTTTTTGAACTTGCCTTTTGGGATGCGTGTCATTGTTTCGCCCAAATTCTTCTCAATCTGTAGAGGAAGATATGGGAGTTCGGCTTCTTTTCTATTCTTAGAAGTTCTTGGTTTATTGTAGTCATGCGCTCTAGTCGATATAAAATCATCTCCCTTTGTCATATACACATCTGTATATGCGGGATTGTTCGAAGACGGAGAGGGTCCTTGACTGCCCCCTTCCACACTTGTAGAGGCTTGGGTTAGGTTTTTACCATGCTGAAATGGATTGGTTAACACAGTAGGCTATCACTGTGTCACAAACTTTTGGGCTTCTGCAAGCCGAGGACATTGGTGGGTTGGGTGGTCTTCCGCGCATAGGTTGCATGGATACCTCACCTTCCGTTTCTCAGTGTTTTCCCCGCTAACATTATTAGTGGGTTTCTTATCCCCCTTACCCTTCTTTCGTTATTTTTTCTTTCCTTCAGGCTGATGGGTGGCCTTTGGATTTGTCGATTGCACTGTGTGTACATCCGATGTTTTAGTAGGGGGAGCAGCCAAAACAATAGTTTTGCTGGCTGCTATGTGTTATATAGAAAATTGTTGCAACTGCTTTGTTAGTTTCTCAGCGGGCTTTGTTTATGTTGAACCAATAATACCATCGTCATGTGGTCCAACTCTCTATCTGGTTTTATCAAGTATTGAGCGTGGCGCATCTGGAAAGATCTCGTATAATAAACTGGACTAAGAATAGATGAGCTCAAGCTGTTGAGCTCTCATGATGGCATCTTCTTCAGAAAACACTCATGATGTCGTGACGTCTTTGGATAACTCTGGGACCAAAGACTTAAGGAACCACTCAAGCAGGAATGATGGTGGGACTAGTACCTTAATTAAACTCTTCCGGCATCTCCATTCTTGGATGTGATTAGAGATATGGTCTACTTTTATGATGCAGGAGTATCGCTCCAAAGCCAACCATGCGCCAGCCAGCTCAACATACGCACACATTTAGTGGGAGGAGAGAGGCGCAGCCCTCTCACATTCAAATTTTTAATTTGATGTAATTGCATTAATGTATGTAAGGCCGTGGAACCATGAAGCTATGCCTATGCACATGCTTTAGATTAAAGATAGCCTTAAATGGTTGTAAGGCTGGATCTAGCTCCAATCTGGACTAGACAACCATTAATTGTAAATTCAAAGTAACTGAATAGAGTAGGTGAGATGGAGGGAAGAGCTCGAAGAGCTCCCTCATGTAAAAGATCTTTGGATATTATTTTGAAAAAGTAGTTGAGAGAGTCGAGTCGAGAGGTTAGAGAGTTAGAATATACGAGAGTAGAGCAGATAGGAAGAGCCAAGACTCTGTAAAAATTTTGAGCTCAAACACATTGTAAACAGAGGCATTTTATATTAATACAAACAATAGTTTCCTGCATGTTATTCTCTGGTTGCATGAATGTCTTTGTGTTTTCATTATATGCTGTAGATGTATGTCTTTGTGTGCATTTGCAGGGACAAAAAAAATTCATTATCTACTGGGTTCTTTGATTCAGGTTGGGTTCTTTGAGGCTTCATGCCAAGAGGGTGTGACATAATGCTGCGGGTTCTGAAAGCTAGTGCCTAGATGCACTTCTAAATTCTGTGGAATTTGGGCAAGGATGTGCCAGGAGGGTGCGCCAGCTGAAGTTTTAGGCTCAAGAAGGAATCCTCAAGGTTGCTGAATACCTTGGAGGTAGGACTGTGCAGAGGAAAACACAGAAGAAGAAAAAATCTTTGAGGAGTTCTGTAGAGCTCTGCCAGGAGGGCATTGAGCAGATGCATGGGTTGCATTGAGGAGAAGAACTTTATCTTGAGTTTAGAGAAGACATAAATTCTGAAGAATTCTAGGAAATCTCTGCCAGGAGGGCATTGATCAAGTGCACAGAGCGCACAGGAGAACTCTGCTTAGAGTTCGTTGAAGGGAACATAATCACTGAGGGATTCTACAGGAGCTCCGCCAGGAGGGCATTGAGTAAGTTATAGTTTGCACAGGAAGAACTATTAGAGTTTTGAGGGAGAAGGAAGTGTCAAGAGGACCTTCATAGGGTTGCTGAATACCCTGCAGACTCAGTAAGGAGTTGCTTGAGCAAGAGACTACCAAGAGGGCATCAAATTCTCCATCTGAGGGAGAGAAAAGGGTTAAGTCCCTTAGAGGTCTGAGCAACAGAGAAGCTCAGGACAGACAAAACCTTCGTGTGTGCAGGGACATTGTAGGAATCATAGAGGTCGTGAAAACCTTTCAAGGTTTCAGAGAAGAGAAGCTCAGGAGGAAAATTGCTTTTGTGCACAAGAGCGACAACTGCAAGGAGTGTGGAGGTTGAAGGATCCTTTGAGGATTCAAGGAGAACAAAGATCAGGAGGGAGAGTGATTTCATGCACAGAGCCCTGCAAGTATCGCAGAGGCTGAAAGGAGACCCTTTGGAGGGTTTGAGTTCAAGGAAGCTCAGTAGGGAAAGCGTTTTCTAGAACGCAGACAAAAGCTGTGAGTACAAGCTTCATAGTAGGAACAAAGGCTGAGGCCTTTGATAAGTTGAATTCTTCCAAGGATCGGGAAGAAACAGAAGCGCACAAGGGAGAAGCCACAACTACCGTTGGATCCAAGCACAGGTCGTTGAGAGTCTTCGGATCTGGGAGAAGGTGCGTGTGAGTTAATATCGCATATGAGCTTAGCAGAGGCTCATCAAAGTCCCGAAATAGATAACACATCAAACGATAGAGAGGTAGGAGTTCGGGAGGTAGGAAGTCTCGACCCATGAAGTCTCGAAGGAACAAAAGCCGTCAGATCACGACAGATCACAGTCGTAGATCGTGTTAGGGAAAGGAGATTTTGGGCAATCAGGTTTCGGGATTCTGGGACTCGAGGGGTAGATTTTCCTGGTCAGCACAACTCCTAAAATCGCGAAGAGAGAAACGCCGAAAGGAGGGTCCCAGGAAAATAGGCCAGAGGACACGTGGTAGCAGTTCAGGGTTTCAGGGAAATCCCCGAAAGAGAGAATTTCAGTATATCGGATACCAAGAGTGCGAAGGAGCAAGGGTCATTACAACGAGAATTGAAAAGTCCCGAAGTGTGAAACCCCAAAAACGTTGAAGGAATAGCGCCAGACCACAGAGCAGAGTTACGGGTTTTCGACATACTGGGTATCGAGATTTTGGAAATCCTGAAGACAAGGAATCCAAAATTTTGGGGATGAGAACTCCGAAGTCACGAAACGCGACATAAGAGAGGAGTAGGGATGCAGTCATACTTGAGATCAGTATTTCAGGGTTCGGAACTTCAGAAGTTCCGAGGACCAGAGGCCAGACATTTTGACGTTGGAAGTCCTGAAATCGCGAAACGCGATGAGATGGGGAGACGAAGCCTTAGAGGAGAAATCCGGGATCGGGATTTCGACATTTCAGGGATCAACACTTCAGATGTCCCGAGGACTAAGAGATGGGGCTCTTGGTATTTGAAAACCCTGAAGTAGACTGCGGTTATGGGGAAAGTGGTCACATGGACTGAGATATGGCCACGGGGGCTAATCACCGTTGAGCACCATTTCGACATTTTGGTAATTTGGAGATTGGAGGATCGAGGAGGCAGAGGCTCTCGACATTAGGACTCAGGGAGTCCCGAGATCCAAAATTCCCTTTTCGGGAAAGGGACGTGGTTGTGTTTGGTGGCCGCATGGAGATGAAAGCTCACGCATTGGTGCAATTGCGAGGTGCAGGTAGAGTTTTCGTATAAGGACCTGTGGATCGGGTTCATGAGGTCTCAAGTAAGGCCGAAAGAACCATTTCAGTTCTGTGGATCTGAAGGATAGAATGATCCTAAGACCAGGAGGTCGTGCAGAACCTGCTGAGGCAGGGGGAGCTACGTCATTTTGTCTGTGCAAAATTGGCCAGCAATTCTGTGCCAGTGTCGTATCTCATAGGTAATTGGAAATGGTTTAGGAAGGCCATTGTCAATTCGCCGAAGGAAGAGTATCTTGAGCGGTCAAGCTCAATGTACCATTTCACGGCACTCCCAATGAGAGTATGTTGAAACAATCACAACTATACGGAGTCGTCTTTCAATGAGTTAGATGAGCACCAAAGGTGGAAGGTAAACACATGATCGCCTGGATCTTTGTTTGGCTTGGCTTCGAACTTTGGTATGTCCGAAGGAAACTTCGTTGGCATAGGTGGCCAACATGGATCGTGATAGATAGGGTCATTCAACAACCTTGTCAAGTCTGGAAAATGCAAGGTTGCCAGAAAAGGTAGTTTGGGTTGTTGGTGATAACCTGGGAAAAAGGGACCTGGAGTTTGACTGGCACTAGGTTGCCAGGAAAAGTTTGGCTGCTGGCTTGGGTTCTAGTAAAAACCATGGCCATGACCAGCGTACGGATTCTGCGTGTGAGGAGACATCATCAGTTGATTCCCAAAATAGGACGTAGATGGATGGGCGTGCATTACATTCGGAGGACTTTGGGAAGGGTTGCCCCATGATGATCCCATGGGGATAGGCATAGTACCTTGTCCAGGGTTCCATTGATTGTGGAAAGAATTTCCCCAGATCGACATTCCTGACGAGGGAATGGATCCCTGCCAAGAATTCCAAGGCCCTAATGCGGAAGAAGTTCCTGGGTTTGCCCCCTATGCAGGAATAGTACCTTGCATAGGAATAGGTTGTCCGAAACCGAGATTGCCCCCAGTCAGGAAAGCAGTTGACGAGAAGGCGTTGTTACCAAATTCACCGAACAAAGAAAATGGTGTCGAACCTACCGACATATTATGCGAAGGTGATCCTTGAATCCCTGCTCCAAATAAACTATGGTGTGCAGGTGGCCCGGTGGATTGCTGATGCGTGCCACCGAGCGAAGGGGACGAAGGAGGTATATGACCTCCCTCGTAAGGGAAAGCGTTAAAAGGAGCTAAAGTTCCCCCTATATGGCCTTGTAGAGGAGCGTTAGAGCTCCCTGCCCCCAGAACTAAAGTCTATGAAGTGGAGTAGGAAATTACAGGACTTGTGCCTGAGCTAGGCATCCCATATGAGAACGGAGGGCCTGTCGCACTTGGTGTGAAAGGGGTTGTGGATTCCGCCATAGATGGAATCGGACCACTGTACGAGGTAGAGGTGGTCAAGACCATGGTGGCTTGGATCGATGACAGTGGGGTAGGAGGTGAAAACTCTCTTGTGGTGACAACCATTGTGGGAATTGAAGAATTCCCAAAGGGAGTGACAACATTTGTTTCCATTACTGCGTGCGACACTGTCTGGCACTCGTAAGGGTGAATCAGTACAATGATGGGTGCTGAAAGATCAATGGTTAGAGTTTCAGGTGGACCAAGAGATTTCGTTCCAAAGTCTAACATGGTCGTTTCCTCCAGATGTTGGTCGGGCACGATTTCTTGTGACCCGACCACTTTAAAAGACCCTTGTTGGTCTAGCTTTCACCTTAGTGGTGGCGGGGGTGGCTCCAGTGTAACCAGCGACAGGACCATAAGCCTTTGTGACCGGGGGAGCTCGTGATCCTCCACTGTGTGAGAAGGTCAAATACACTCTAGGGCTTTCTATTCATTCAAAAAACAACATACACTAAAAAGGTCCCTACAAGATAAGACAAACAAACACTAAACTAATTGGAAGAATAGTTACAACAACCAACACTAGAGAAACTTACCGGTGCAAGTGAAACTCAAACACAGAAGCACCCTCCAGGTATACTCTGCAAAGTGTGGCCCGATGTCTATCCTAGGTACCACGGTATACCCCCGCAGTCACCTGTGTATGTCCCTAAAAAGATAGGCAACTAGGTTTCCAGCGCGCGAACAGTCACCAGGCGGGTAGAGTCGAAAGTTAGGTAGACCACAATGAGCAGGGTATCGAGCCCAAAACCTATCAAGGGTATCGAAAACAAGTGGTCTGGAAGACAACTGAGGACCTCGAATGGATTCGAGACCCATGAAGCTCCATGGCAAATGCAATGGACAGAATCCCAAGACAAGCCCTCTATATGTGTTCTCCACTACGATTGGTCCAGCTTTGGAGGGGTTATCTCCGCTACCTTTCCGCACGCGACCTCGTGTTTATCCCCTATGTTAGAGGGGGGTCCCGAATAAATTTCACAATACTGAACTTTGACACTCCCTAACTCAGACTCCAATGTTTGATTTTAATGGCCTTGAAGAGTTTCCTCTTCAACCTAATTCAAGGCCCTAACCCTAAACAAGTTGGTTGACCCTACAAAAATAAAAATTCTAATGAATTTTAGATTTAGCGTTAATTGTTATGGCTTGTCTTAAGTCAAAGGTTATGAAAGTGAAACTAGTGATGTTTGAAAGACGAAAGCAAAATAAACAGAAAGCTGGAAACAAAAACCTTTACTTTACTCAACTCTTAATCAACTTTTCAAACTTAATTTTTTTTCTAAGATCTTTGAACAACAAACTCAAAGCAGGATTTCGCTTGACTACGAGCTACTTATGATCTAAGTAAACTGTCAAGAACTTATGAAAGAAAAGACTTTTCCCTGGTTACTAATGCAAAACAACACTTTTTAACCAACAAAGAAATAAAAGATTTTTTTTTATTTGAATGCTCACAAAGAAAAAAGGAAAAATATCAACAAGTCAAAACCAAGAAAATTTCTGGCCTAAGCGTAGATCGCAAAGAGTCACTTTAAAAATCACACACAAGCAAATTAAAATTGGACCCTCACACTTGTCTAAAAACCCTATAAAAGAAAATTTTGAGGAAAACTTCTAAATGAAAAAAGAAAGCTATTGTTGTGATCAAACCTAAGTTACTGACCGCTATGACAAAGACCCAAACCTGAGAGGTATAACTCTTGTCAAAATAAAGGATGACTGCCTCACCTTCAACAAAACTTCTCTCCATAAGCACACTGCTGACAGTTCAACAGCAAGCGTGTGCACATGAGCTGTGTAAAGTCAGAGCGCGTGTACACGCATGCTGGCCTTATACAGGCCGCGTGTATATCTAAAACTCCGAGACAAATAAAAATCCAAGCAAGCCAGCCCAGGCAGAGACTACTGGTAATAAGAACCAGAATCTCTTGAAGACTCAGACACTTACTTTAACAGAAAAAGGAAACAATTCAAGGAAAAATTGATAGAACAAACCAATCCAAGGTGAAACCTAAGCTATAGACTACAAACAACAAAGACTAGAAAGAGTTCCAGAAAACCCCTGAGAAGGACTAATTCTTATAGGGAAGAGGATGACTACCTCTTTAAAAGAAATTTTCTGGAATCCTACACGCGACTGACACTTTCTCAGCTAGCGTGTACACGTGGACTATGAGAATGTAGGGCGCGAGTACATGCGTGCAAACCTTATATAGGCCGTGTGTACCTCTGTTGGTCTTGGAAAAAAAATATAGTCAAGCAAAGAAACAGAGATAACTGGTATGGAAGACCAGAATCTCTGTTAGCTCAGAATTTTACAGAAACTTTAAAAATAGGAAATGAAGCCAGTTCTTAAAAATACCCAAAAAATATTCCCAAGAAACCCTAGATAGTCCCCAGTATGGTCGCCAATTCTGTTGTGAGTGGGAAATCCCTCTACGGACTAGAACTTAGGGTTTAATTATGCATGCAGAAAACATCTAAAGATTTCTACTTTCTACCGTCGTCCTGAACCTAATCCCCATTAGTCTTAAGCATATACATAGTTAAGAAGCTCAAGTGAGCATACCTTATTTCGGGTGTGTTGAAACTGAACTCAAATCTTTACCTTAAGAACAAAGTTTTTTGATATCCTGGAGTCTTTGCACTTCTCAAAATCTTTATAAATCAAAATTTTCATACTTAATGAATCTGAAATACACTTGGGGTTTATTTCGGGAAAAAAGATGGTTGGAAACTATTCAATGAATGTTCCAATACTTTCTCAAATAATATTCTAATGAATCACAATGATAAAATTCGAAGTTTTCTCTAAATCATATCGGGATATCGGAGTTCGCGGTTTGATAATAA
>ML814768.1:72440-92080 GCA_009831015.1 Picea engelmannii | reverse complement strand
TTATTTCTGTAGATAAGTTGAGGATGGATCTGGATAAGGTGGAGGTAATCAAGAATTGGCCGTCACCAAAGAATATCTTTGAGGTGAGAAGTTTTCACGAATTGGCTAGTTTCTACCGAAAGTTCATCAAGAATTTCAGTGGAATTAGTGCACCGATGATGGACACAGTGAAGAAGAGACACAAATCTTTTCACTGGATAGAAGAGGCTGAGAAGAGTTTCAATTTGTTGAAAAGGAAGATCACGGAACAACCAATTCTGGTGTTGCCTGATTTCCAAAATACATTTCAATTGAAATGCGATGCAAGTGGATTTGCAATAGGGGCAGTATTGAGTCAAGAAGACAGGCCGATAGCATACTTCAGCGAGAAGCTAAACGAAGAGAAAATCAAATACTCCACGTATGACAAGGAGTTCTATTCTATTATTTAGGCATTGAAGAAATGGAGACATTACTTGATCCTGAAGGAGTTTTTCTTATACAGTGACAATCATGCATTGCAATTTGTGACTCAACAGGAAAAGTTGAATCAAAGACATATAAAATGGGTCGAATATATGCAAAATTTCACTTTTGTAATTAAACATATTTCTGGTACTGCTAACAAAGTTGCTGATGCTTTGAGCAGGAAGTGTTTGCTATTGCAGGAGTTCAAAGTCAAAACATTGGGTTTTGATGATCTCAGGGACATGTACAGAGCTGATCCAGATTTTAAAGAGGCGTACAAAGCAACTAAGAATCCAATTCTCAGAGATAGAAGCCAATGGGTAGAATACATGATCCAGGAAGGATTACTGTTTAAAGGTAATCAACTTTGTATTCCAAAAAGCTCCACGAGGGAGAATTTGCTGAAGGAAAAACATAGTGGAGGGTTGGCCGGGCATTTCAGTCATGACAATACGTTTGCAAAGTTGAATGAATCATATTTTTGGCCAGGAATGCGAGCAGACGTCAAAAGATTTGTGGACAGATGTAGAATTTGTCAACATTCAAAAGGAAAGAGGCAGAATGTAGGTTTTTATCAACCATTACCCATACCTAAGAGGTCGTGGGATGCAGTCAGCATGGACTTCATATTGGGGTTGCCAAGAACACAAAGAGGCTTTGACTCAATCTTTTTGGTGGTGGATAGATTTTTCAAAATGGCACATTTTATTCCATGCCAGAAAACTAGTGATGCAACTCACATTGCGAATCTGTTTTTCAAAGAAGTCATTCGACTTCGTGGCTTACCAAGAAGCATAGTTTTGGATCGAGACACTAAGTTCGTAGGACACTTATGGAGAACCTTATGGAAGAATATGGGAACAAAATTGTCATTTAGTTCAACTTATCATCCTCAGATGGATGGACAAACATAAGCGGTGAACATGAGTCTGGGAGACTTGCTGAGAAGCTTGGTGACAGAACACCACAATCAGTGGGATAACATATTACCATAGGTGGAGTTTGCTTATAATGACTCGGTTAACAGAAGCACGAAATAGAGTCTGTTTCAAATCATCTATGGCATGCAGCCGAGAGGAGTTTTTGAGCCGAGAGATTCAAAACAGACTGCGACTAGGAGCGCTAGTGCAGAAGATTTCGCAGAGGCGATGAAGGAACTTCACAGCTAGGTGAAGGAATGATTGAAAAGTTCGAGCTAGGAATATAAGCGGAGAGCAGATCAACACAGGAGACAACTTCAATTTGAAGTTGGCGATTTGATCCTCACACATTTGATAAAGGAAAGGTTCCCGAGAGGAACATATAATAAACTGAAAATGAAGAAGATCGGACCATGCAAGGTCTTGAAGAAATTTGGGGCAAATGCTTACGAGATTGAATTACCCAATGGGATCGGAATTTCTCTGATATTCAATGTCTCAGACTTGTACCCATATAAAGCTGAGGAAGCAGAAGAAAGAAATGAACAACCAGAGGTTCAGTGGCGAAAGCAGGTGCCAGTTGCAAAAAAGCCACAGATGGAGTGCATACTGGACAAAAGGGTCAGAAAGAAGACTAGGTGAAAGCAATACTTTGAGTATTTGGTCAAATGGAAGGGCCATCCAGTTGAAGATGCCAACTGGGAAAATGAAGCAGAGATCCAGAAGCATGGACAGACCGTGTGTGAGCTCATGGATAGGAGCCCATGAAAATTTTCAAGCAAGG
Source organism: Picea engelmannii (assembly GCA_009831015.1). NCBI lineage: Eukaryota > Viridiplantae > Streptophyta > Pinopsida > Pinales > Pinaceae > Picea > Picea engelmannii. The sequence continues at coordinate 89,929 of ML814768.1, read as the reverse complement.
GAGTATGATGCAAGAGCATCTCAAGAGAGCCAGCGCGGAGATAAAAGACAGCTGGAAAAGAACCCAACGCAAATTTTGAAAATATTATGTAATGACAATGAGATCATTAAATGGAGGGGACACTTGTATAATATAAACGGACCTTGAGCGATCCTCTCTTGTAGTTAGTAGGTAGAATGCATTTATAATAGTTAATGCAAGTAGATAGAATTTAATGCGTGGATTAGACAACTTAGAATGAAAGAGGGAAACGAGATATAGACACCCTCATTGTGTATCGTAACAGGAATGATTATGTCAATTGAGAGCATAGAGCATAGAAGAGAAGAAGCAGAGAGCTATGTAGATGAGTTCCATGTACAAAAGTTCTGGATTAATACAAAAAGGGATTTGATTCAGACTCATGGTGTTCAAATATTCTCTGTGTATGCATTATTGAACGTTATGCTCATGGATGTTTTACTCTTTCTGTCATGCATTTGTTGTTTATGCTATGTGTGTATGATTTCTTGTTAAATGTCTGAAATCTAACAAAGAGAGAGAGAGAGAATAAGGGAGATGAGTTTCAATTGTTTCTCTATCTGAGCAAGAGTTCCTGCAAGGAGTGCAATTGAAATGTTTGCAAGGAGTGCGTTGAAAAAGGGTTCAGAGGTTTGTCTCTGAAAGCTCAGATAAGATAACTTTTGTTCTCATTCCCTCAGAAGTGCAGTTAGGCATAGGAGCCGTGCGAAGTGTGCGCAGGCCGAGTAAAGTCTCAGAGTTTGCGAACCTGAGAAATTGTTGAAGGACTACTGCTTCAGGGAGTGCACAGAGTCGAAGGACTTCAATTCCTTGGAGTAGATGAGGAATTTTCCGCAAGGAATGTGTGTAGGTGTCTTCTTTAAGACTTGGAGTTGGAAAAATCTCAGGAAGGATAAAGCCTTTGAAATTGTCAAAGAGGAGCACAGGAAGTTGGTGCATTGGAGCATTGAGAAGGCGTCGCAAGTTTGTGTCGTAGGCGGTTAAGTACTGTTGAAAAACACTTTGGTAAAAAGTTGCAGAAGTCCTTGAGAAGGAAGAGGAACGGACGGTCGGAATTCTCTGTGGAGAATTTGCGAAGTCCCACAAGCCGCCAGATCTCGCAGAGTAGCAGGGGAGTTACGACGAGTGTTTTCAAAGGGTTCAAGTTCAAGAGAGACAGAGCCGTAGATCCAAGCCAACATGAGTCGTTGGATTTGGGCATGGATTTTCATTTCGGGGTTTTGGGAGTTGGGAGACTGAAAGCCTTGTATCAAGACTCGCGAAATCATGAAGTGCAAAGTCCCGAAAAGGTGGAAAGTCTAGTTGTGGGCCAGTGCCGAAAATCATGTCGGAGTTTGACATTTCGGGGTTTTCGGGAAATAGAAAGTCAGGATTTCAGAGGTCGTGGAGAAGAGTTGCATGCCATCGCAACTCGCGAACTCACGAAAGATGAATAGCCGAAATTGATATCGGGATTTGGGAATTCGGGGTTTGCATCGACAAGAGATTTTGGCATCGAGAGTCTTGAACTTCCGATACGCGAAAAACGTGCTGACCGTTGGATCAAGCAGGGAATCACAACTGTTGATTTATTTTGGTGACTGAACATCAGAGTTCGGTAATTTGGGTTTTGGGGGTCTGAGGAGTAAGACACTTGATTATAGGATTCACGAAATCGCGAAGTCCGATCTCCCGAAACGCAAAGGGGGAATTCCACGAGGTTTTGCTGTGGGTGCAGATTTTCCCAAAAGGGAAATAGAAGAGCCAATTGCCGAGAGCTCTTCGGGCTGTAGAAGAAGAACGATCCTATGTACGTGGACTTTTGACCTGTGGGTTAGGAGGCTGCGTCAAGGGAGGATTAGGGGGGGTTGTTGATTGTGCTTGGGGGGTAGACCGTACTGGAAAGATCAAATAGTGATATTAATGTTATTTTAATCTAAAAGAATAATTTGGTAAGTGCCATTACCAGAAGGGAGGGGAACAGGGGAAAAGGTAGAAGAAGGGGGACCAAAAGTAGACACCAACCCTTGGGATAGGAAAGGGGTTTTCAACACAACAGGTTGTGACGAGGAGAGAGGAGTGGGTTGAATACTATCTCTCTGAGAAGCCTCAACTTCTTCCCATTCTCATCACATCTGGGGTAGGAGAGGGAATTCATGTGTGTAATTCTCGTAGAAACCACAAGAACAAGGGTTATTGGTGCATAGGGGTTGGTTCTTCCCTTATTTGGGTGGTGGGTTGATTACTTATATTTGGTTGGGATTGGGTTGTTTTCCCCTAGTGTTAGGGGTGGGATTCTGAACTCCTTGGGGCCCTTGGTTCTGTTTATTTTTCTTCTGTTTCCTTTTTTTATTATTCTTAGGTTGGTGTGGGGGACGGGGAGCATTATGTTGCGTATACACTTGAAATTAGGGAGGAGGTGTAGGAAGAATAGCATGGAAAGGGGGAACAAATATAGGAGGGGCAGGTGCAACTGGTGGTGGACCATGAAAAGTATAATAAGGATTGGTGGTAGTTCTACAAGAAAGGTTACCACAAGGGATACCATGCCCATGATGATTTGGATGGGCGTGAGGGGTATGGTAAGAAGTATTGGAGCTCATCTGAGATGAGGCACGTGAAAAGTATTGATGTGGGGTCATGTATCCATAAGGAGTGGGGTACCCACCATAAGGAGGGGAATATCCACTAGGTACAAGTGGAGGAGGCAGTGGATATGGCTAAGAGACAAAGTTGATTATACCATTAGCTACATGGGAAGTCCCTGGATGGTTGAGTTATCTGCTCGAGAATGGGGTGCATTAGGGATGATGGTGTAAAGGTATCCAAATTCGGTGTAAATCAAGTCATATCGTTGGGCCTTATGGATATCATCTTCTTCACTATAGGGACATGTCATAGAAATATCCTTGGAAATGGGACCAAGGAGAGACTTCAAGAAGATGTCCTCAAACTTGGATTTTCACAAGACACACCTTCCACGCCACTCATGGATATGGTTTGAGATATATTGGTCGTGGTTTGATAACAAGAGGTAAGGATCTTGATCCCCAGGTCATGGAAAATAGGTAACTGGAAGAAGGTGAGAAAAACCTTAGCAATGGATTCGAAGGTACAATGAGAGTTCCTAGGTTTTTCAATATACCACTTTACAATGACACCCATCAAGGTTCTTTGGAAAATCCTATGTCTAACAGATTATTTCATGATGGAGTTTGAAGAACACCAAAGGTGGAAAGTCATGACATGGTTGGATGGGTCTTCTCCTAACTTACCCTCAAACTTAGGGATGTCAGAGGGAAGTTTTATAGGAATGGGAGGCCAGGTAGGGTCATGTCATATTGGATCACTGATCAATTGGTTTAGGTATGAGATAATCAAGCTGACCATAAAAGGTAAGGGAGTTGGGGTGGTTCTAACCATGGGGAATAGGGTTGAGATGTTCTTGGTGAAGGAGATAAAGGAGTGGAAGTGGGCACACCAATACCTTGTTATTGACATGGGAAAAATTCCCTTTATCAACAGTAGGGGTTTTCCCTGGTACAAAGTCCCAATTAGACCTCTCACAATTTGGAATAGGGAACCCATCCATATTCTGTCATATTATCCATTTCTAGTTTTTGGTTTGTCGATTGCGGCCTGGTCCACTGATGAAGGTTTCTAATCTAAAGAATGAAATGCAACTAATCTAAAATGCATGTGTCCAGACGAAAAAGGTAACCAAAAATAAAAAATAGAACCATACATGCTCCTATTGATGGACTGAGAAATAGTTCACACGGATCATAGACAAGAATACTAATAAATAATTTAAAGCACATAATAGTCTAACATTTAAACAATCATTTACAGTTCTGTGCCCATGAACTTAGACAAATATTCCATGAAGAACTGAAATAAGAATGCATCAAACACACATGAGAATAGTCTACAATATGAAATAGGTTCTTACAAAACCCAAATGTTGATCAAAATTCAAAGGAATAGTCCACAATATGTCCAACAAAAGAATGAAAGTTCTCCAGAAAATAGCTTGGCCGAACATGCTTCTCCTCATTAAAAGTTTTGGTAATAGTACATGAAATATACAAGAGCCAAAATCCCTTTCCTCAAATATAATCCCTGTATTTATTGATATTCAATTTGACTCTTGGCCTTCTGCCTCCCCCCCATGAACTTTCATTTACAAACTTTTATCCTTATCCTCTTTGTAATGATGAGAGAACAATGATAGCAGAAATGTTTATAATTTAATGTATTATATGCAGTTATATTTTGGATTTTCCTTTTAGTGCTAGTTTTCCATCACATATTTTGGCTATAATGCACCTCACCCGCTATGATGACTATTTTGGACATTGGGATACTCTTCTCCCTCCGAGTTTGATATTCTACCATCACGGGATTTAGAATTCTTCTTTGACTATTTGAGTCTGATTCCCTTTCACTTCTCCTCTACTGCTATGACAATTATTATTGTTGTTGTTGCTCCATCATCCTTAGTAGTAGAGTGTATTTGAGAGGGTATTTTTGTATATTGATAGATCGATTTGATGTGTAGCTATTTTTCCATCATGATTTTCTCCCCTCACATGCTACCTATTATAATTTCTAAGTATGACATTCCTTTAGCATTGGTACCTGGCACCATTCGACACACAATAGATAAGTGACCATAGAATAATATTGAAATATAAAATTTCAAAACCACACATGTGAACCTATAGAAATGAAACATTATCTAAGTGAGAGTTCATATATACTTCCCTGAGTTCGGTTCCTGGCTCCTCTACTCTTGGTCGAAGTGTTGTGTTCTTCGTGGCTTTTGCAAATGTGATAGATCTTAATCCTAAAAACGTGAACCATTGGTGAGGAACCTATAAAATAATATAATAGTGAATTTGTAGATCTTGGAAAAACCTTTCCAATGATATAATGAATACATGAAACAAACATCGGAGTCAAAATTTACGACCAAAATATGAAAGACAGTTTTGCACGATCCTACTCCTGTGTCGACAAGTTAATCACAAATTCTCCTCTATATCTGCACGATGAGCACAAACTCTCCTATGTATTGGAAAGTTAAGCAAAAAATCTCCTTTGTATCGGCATGATGAGAAAAAACTCTCCCTTATATTGGCAAGTTAAGCATGAACTCTCCTCTGTATCGGCACGATGAGAACAAACTCTCCTTTGTATCGACATGATGAGTACAAATTGTCCTTTGTATTGACAAGTTAAGCACAAATTCTCCCATGTATCATACAATTAAGCACATACTCTCCTATGTATCAACACAATGAGCACAAACTCTCCTCTGTATCGACAAGTTAAGCACAAACTCTCCTCTGTATCGGCATGATGAGCATGAACTCTCCTCAGTATCGACAAGCCAAGCACAAACTCTCCTATATATCAGCACGATGAGCACGAACTCTCCTCTCTATTAGCATGATGTGCATGATGTCTCCTCGGTATCGGAAAGTTAATCACAAACTCTCCTTAGTATCGGCACGGTGAGCATGAACTCTCCTATGTATCCACACTATGAGCATGGAATCTCCTCTATATCGGCACGATGAGAACATACTGTCCTCTGTGTTGGCAAGTTAAGAACAAACTCTCCTCTGTATCAACACGATGAGCAAAAACTCTCATGTGTATCGGTAATTTGAGAAATATATATCCTCTGTATCGACAATTTAAGCACAAACTCTCCTCTGTATCGAAAATTTAAGCACAAACTCTCTATAGGAAGATAAATCGAAAAATTTCGAAGTGTCATTTTTACCAGCAAGAAACAACAAGAGCTTGAGTTCAAAATTCCATAACTTTCTCATACAATGTCTGATTGAGGAATTTTTTTTTGAAATGTAGAGGGCACAAGGAGGGGATTCTAGTGAGAGACCTTACAACTTAATTCAATCATTTGAGGAGATTCATTTTTAATGAAGGTCACAATTAACGAGGCTTGCTTGATAGGAAATACTTGGTGATCTTTATGACACTTATGGAACTCAAATTTTGATTTCATCAATGGTGTTGGAATTGTAATCCCATAAAACATACATCTATCTTGTTTTAGGAGTGAAAAATCCACTTTGACCAGTACCCAAAATTACGAGCAAAGACATTTTTTAATGAAATTTTGGACCCCGTTCTCACTGCTTATTTGCTCAAATTCCATTCTGCCAGTCCCTGTGTTATCTATGTTATGCAAGATCTTAATTCATCCATTGGAGATGAAGTCCTATGGTAGTGGCTAAAAAATATAATCCCACAAAAACAACTAATTGACGTTTGGAGCGCTTAACACCATTTAGGAGCTAGGAGGACTGATTCTCCTCTGAGATGCAATTCAAAGGCAGTGCGAGTCTTCTATATTCTACAATCAACCCACCTGATGATAGATGAAACTTTCATAATCATGGTTATTCATAAAATCAATAAGGAACAAAACGTGCATCCTGGCATGGTATGTGTAATGAAAATTGTTGGCGACAAAAACATACTTAATTATGACTGCAACATAATGTAGATTAAGAAAGGTAGGTAGTTAGTCATCATGCATGGAATGTGGTCAGTCAGGTATGGAATGCATAATCATTGGGAATTATAGGAACTTGACAAATGGGTGTAGTGAGAAGGATTTGAGTTGGAGGAAAAAGGAGAGCACTATCGATACACTCAGTGTTGATGAGGGGTCCACATATTTCTGCTAGAATATCAATGATTGTTGACCCTTGGTTAGGGAAGAAATCGAAGATTCGGGAAGAAAGGAGAAGTACGAACTACGCGGAAGGCACAGTGACTGATATTGGGTTGAAGTGGTCAAAGAATCATAAAAGAAGGAGCGAAGTGAGGGAAAACAAGTCGTTGAACGAGAATAACGAGGAGGACAGATCAACAAAGAAGATGGATCGTGGACAACTCAACAAGAGGAAAAATCCACCAACGGATGCTTTGGAGCACTGCGTGGTAAAGAAGGAAAAAGCCTTGAAAACGTGGGTCAAGTTTATCTAGGGTTTTAGACACCTATGGTTTTGGGATCTACGATTTTAACACCTAGACGTTTGTCATGTAATGTATAAATAAAGGTCTAGAGGACCTGGGATGGGTTGGTTCTGAGTTCATCATTGTGGGTCAAGGGAGTGATTATTACTGATCGCATGAGAGAAAGCATTGTGTTGTGAGAATACTATTGTATTGTAAGATCTTCAACTGGGTGTGAAGATCAACCTTGCATCTAGGTGCGCAAGGAGGGGAGAGAAGAAGGGAAAGAGAGAGAGATATGCAAGCTAAGTGTGTAGATAGAACCGTATATTTTCATATAATATATCAAGAAAGACAATTCTGTGGACGTAGCTTTAGGGAGAGGGTGAACCACGTATATCTTGATGTTATGTGTGATTGATGTTGTGTTCTTTGCCTTCTGTTATTCTGTTATTGCGTTATTATGCTAGATCTGAGATATATTTGTGCGAAGTAGACTTAAGTTGGTAAAGGAATAACTAGATCTCCGTGTGTTGTTGTTTTGGATGCAATTTTCATTTCCTTTGGTTGTAGACACCTGTGTCCTGCAAACCCCTATTGCTACTTCGGGTGAGACTGCATTTGCTCCGTAGGTGTTTCCAAAAGGGACAGTAGTTAGGGATTGTTGTGCGATGTTAGAGTTGAACCATGGGTTTTCCCCTATGCCAACAAATGGTTCCGTTTCCAGGACCAGGATCTTCTTGAGGGAATGTCAAGGTAGTTTCCATCGAAGACAGAGATTCAAAAGTGGATAGAAGAACAACAGAAGGACTTCGTTGAGGCTCAGAATAAAAACCCTAATATAAGTACAGAGGATTGGTTGGGAAGGTATATCTTTACCAATATACATGAGATTTTCTTTGGAGGAATTCATAAGGAGCTATACAAGTGGTTAGCCAGATTAGCAGATACCCATCTTGAGATCAGATCTAGACCACCTGTGGTTTGGACGTCAGCGCTGATCAAGAAGGTCAAGAGAGTTGATAACACCATGTCAAGAGAAGTATATCACTGGTTTGATAACACTATAGGAGGGTATATTATCGAGTTTTCTATTGACCTAGTAGAGTCATATATCTAAGTAGAGAGGTATTTCTTTAAGGGACCAAGAGGAAACATATTATACTTTTTGAAGTTGAAGATCAAGATTCTATTGCATGAGAATAACATCTTGAAGATACATTGATTGGTCGGATTTAAGAGCTAATGTTCAAGAACTCAGAAAACGATAGAGACACAGAGGTTGGACATACGTGCAATGGGAGAACCTTCATAGAGGTTCCTCTGGTGACCTTGTTTGAGCAGAACCACAAACCACTATAACAGGACGAAGGGTTCTACAATGGAGAATAATAAGAGCTATTGAATGAGGAATAGTCAGGATCCGCTGGGGCAGAGGAAGAGAAGACTAAAGAACCTTACCGAGACGAACCAGAAACTTCAGGAACTATGCCGATTGTTGAAGTAAGTACTATTACTCCTCCTGTTGTTTTAGCAGTGTTAAGTAACCAGAGTAGCCATAGCTATCAGAGCACTTAGATCACTGTTACCAACGGTTCAACACATACTCAGTCAAGCACCCTAGGAAGATCTATGGCAGATGAAATGAGGCTACCTATCTTTAGAGGAGATGGATCTGAAGATCCTGATCAACACTGGTTCTTATGCGAAGCTGTATGGAGTATTAAGCAAGTCAATGACGAAGCTGTTAAGAGAGATCAGTTTAGTAATACCTTAAGAGACCATGCACTGAGCTGGTACATGAAGTTTGTTAAAGGAGTTTCACAACCTAAACCACTAAACGATATCAAGGCTGCATTGAGTGAAGAGTTCAAGAAACCCAATTCAGAGTCACAGTGCATTACAAAACTGAAACAAATCAAGCAGAGAGTAGTTGAATTTGTTTGGGAGTTTGATTAGAGGTTTAAGACCTTGATAGGCCGTTTGAGTTTTCAGATCCTAGACGAGCAAAACAAAGAATGGTTCATTGCTGCCCTCTTACCACATATAAGAGTTCCTCTGATGTAATAGAAGGTTTCTTCATAGACTGAAGCGTTGGAGATTGCCATGAAACTAGAATCATCCCCTATGGGAGAATCCAACTCAGGTATGAGTCAAATTTTGAGTCAGCTAACTATCTTATCTCTGCAGGTCGAAGATATGAAGAATGACAAGGGAAAAGATAAAAGAGAAGACATTTGGTGTATCCAATGAAAGTCAGAGGGCCATGAGAAGGAGCACTATCCCCTGTTTAATGAGTACTTAGCCTCTGGAGCTCCGAGACCTTTGAAGCAGGTTACTCTACCCTGGTGTGAGGTATGTAGAAATAGACATCGCCCTCGTGAATGTTATTACATGCAAAAATATGTCCAGACACACAAACCTTTACTTCACATTCTGTAAATTTGTGGGGCATGATGAGGACTGTAGGGCTTATGACCTCTTGCATGAAAGATCAAGAGATACATATAGGATTCAAGGTGAATTACATCAGGAGGGAAATGCTACGCAATTTAATTCTCCAGGAAGAGGAAAATTCAACCCTCGTGGTGGATTCATAGGAACAGGACAAGGAGGAGGCATGGGTCAAGGTCGAGGTCATATCATTTGTTACAACTTCGCACATCCAAGACACTTGGAAAGGGACTTTCAGAACCCTTGTGCCACTTGCAGTTACTACAATTCATTTGAACATGTTATTGAATATTTCGCAGTGTTGTTAGCCAAACTTTAGGAGAGACAAGGAGGAAATCAGAAAGTACAACTAATATCAGTAGAACCTCACGGAGAGGATCCCAAATTCGTTGTTATCACTGGAGGAGGCACTGTTACAGGAGAAGACAGAGTGACCCCAGGAAAGACTACAGAAGAATCAAGGGTCAAAAGAGTTGCAGAGAAGACACAAGTGCTTGATCCGAGGGAAGAAAATAAAATGTTTGAAGAGGCAAGAAGAGAATTTGGAAGAGATCGGGCTTCTTCATCAAAGACACAACCATAAGTGAGAGAATGTGGAATGCCTTTGGCATTTGATTAGTCTTCTTCGCCCGAGGAAGGAAAAGAGGTAAGCAAGCTTATGAAATTATTATGTACTTGCATTAATTTTATTAAGGATGAAAGAGATGTACAAGAAATACAAAATTTGATCAGACAGTATGAGATAGGTAGGATAGCTCCTCTACTAAATAAAGAAGTACATCAAGTAGCCATAAAGAGAAGGAAAAATAAGGAACTACACCTTAATGCTCAAATTGGATATTATGACATATATTATGTGGTCCTCGACTTGGGATCATAAGTAAATGTTATGACAAAGCATACCTCGGCACTGATGAGAAAACCTAAGTTGATTTACTCCCCTATCAGGCTCCGGATGGCTAATCATCAGGAAGTAAGTCACTTTGGAAGGATGGAGCATGTCCCCGTAGACACCGATGGGGTAAGGACATTTGCAGACTTCGAGGTGATTGAGATAGTTGATGATAGTTGTCCTTATCCTGCGCTGTTAGGAATTGATTGGGCTTTCAACAATTCCACTATTGTTGACTTAAAGAAAAGAAGAATGACATTTGAAGGTGATGGCCTTAGTGTCATTGCACCTCTTGATCTCGATGAAGGTCACAGATACACAAAACCCATCATAGAAGAATACCATGCTTATGAACTAGAGAATATATATAAATTAATAGCAAGACAACAAGATTACATTAATCCTACAACATATAGGAAATTAAGCTAGTGAAGTGACAATGCATGCTCATCAGATTAAGAAGAAGCGCTAGAGAACTGCAGAACAAAATGTATGAAGTTTCTGCATGGAGGTGTGCTAGATTGACCAGGGAAGTTCGTTGGATTGGCACAGAAGTAATAAATCTTCCACCATTTGATGGTTTAAATCATTTAGAAACATTCTTGTCAGAATTTGAAGAAATTGTACTAGTACAACAATGAATGTTGGCATTGGATGAAGCCTTGAAAGCAACGCCAGTGAGATCGTGGGTAACACACAATAAGAACATCGTGGAATGGGTGTAATGTCACACTTTGATGACAATGCGCTTTTCAAACCAAATCAAAGGGTGCAAAGTTCGATACATGAGCTAGAGATGTACGAAGGACCATGTGAAAAATTGTGAGGAGGCCTGGAGCAACATTCCTCAAGAGTAGTGGGTGCATAAATTCATTAACACTTTGGACACAACGCCTATTAATTGGTATCTTCAAGTAGAACTACGCCTCACCACTGCATATTGGTACGGTATGACTCAGAACTTTGTAGCTACATATCTATTTGAAAGTTAGTACCCCACATTAGATCAATCTCTACAATTTCTAAGACATGAAGTCTTTGAGGATGCACCTAACCTCCCTATGGAGCAAGAAGAGGATGAATGGACTGCACCTCTTCAGAAACTGCAAGGCTGTTACAATATCAATGCTAATGAAGACAATGATCTCAGGAATGTGAACGTCGCAGAAAATGAAGGACAGAGAGACATAGAAGGACCAGGAGTTGAACTACCCTTCATTGGATAGCCAATCAAAATCAAGAAAGTTAATATTGGAACAGAGCAAGCACCTAATATTGCAAACGTTTGAGATTATTGGGATGATGCCACTATTGATAAGATCACAAAAATATTGCATGAATATTAGGACTTGTTCCCAACCAAGTTCACAGACATGAAGGGAATTAAAGGGCCCATGGGATAAATGAAGATCCCCTTGAAACTAGATGCAAGACCAGTCAAGCAGAGACCTTACAGATTGAATCCCAAGTATAAAAAGAAAGTCAAGATTGAATTAGATAGAATGCTGGAAGCAGGAATCATAGAACCTGTTGAAGAATCATAATGGATTAGCCCTATGGTGGTCCAAGATAAGAAGTTAGGAGAGATAAAAATCTGTGTGTATTTAAGGAAGCTAAATGATGCATGCTTACATGATCCATTCCCTACACCATTTACTGATGAAGTGTTAGATAATGTGGGAGGACATGAAGTTTACTCCTTCACAGATGGATTTTTAGGTTATCACTAGATCAAGATTGTTAAGGAAGATCTACATAAGACCACATTTGCAACATAATGGGGTTCTTTCCAGTATACAGTGACGCCTTTTGGACTGAAGAATGAACCAACCATCTTTTGTAGGGTGGTGGTCGAAGCATTCAAGGAAACTTTACATAAATTTTTGGAAGCATATTTTGATGAATGGGTTGTTTTTAGCTTGTTGCAAAATCATATTGAATGCTTAAGACTAATGTTGGATAAGTGCAGGAAATGTATGATTTCCCTTAACTTGAAGAAGTGTATCTTATTTTCACCCTTTGGAGTGTTGCTAGGCCATATTGTGTGTAAGCAGGGGTTGCTGGTAGATCCTTCCAAGATTGCCATCATTGTTGATATACCTCCTCCTACTTCGGTTAGACAGCTGCACACTATGCTGGGACATACAAGTTCATCAAGGGCTATGCACAGATAACAAAACCTATGGAGAAGTTATTAAAGAAATATTGTCAGTTCCAATGGTCATAGGAATGCCAACAGAGCTTCGACACACTAAAAYAGAAAATGGTCACTACGCCCATTCTGGTTTTTCCYAGATTGGATTAAGGAATTCCATGTGCATGTYGATGCTTMATCTATTGCATTAGGAGTAGTTGTTGCACCTCTTTTGTCACCTAAATGAGCAAAATAGAGGTGCTTACAAGMTTAGTTGGGTTAGCTAAGCAAGACAACAGTAAATGAAAGGGTTAAAAAAAGAAACATAAAAGACTAAGCTAAGAATTAAACTAAGAAATGAAAGAACAACTAAACTATTGAGCATAAGGACATAAGAACAAAAAACCAATAAGACTCATRTCACCAATGGCAAGGATTATATTAGTGAAAAGAAAACACCAAGAAGAAAGAGGAMTTTGGGTCCTTTCTTCCTCCAAGGGAGGGCTCTTGGACCCCCACAACTAAKCTCTTCTTACAACTTTGAAAGAAATGGTGAAAKAATCCCAAGCTAATCCACTCAAGAGGTTAGATGGATTGCCCAAATGTAATGATGCTAGTATGCTCTTGATGAGAAAAGAGGATTCCCCAAGAGAATAGCAGTAGCATAACCTTGCAAACAAATTCCTTGAAAATGTAGTGCACCCATGGATTTGTTTTATAGCACCACTTTGAGGTATTGTGTAACCAATGTATAGTGTGAAAAGGGGTTGTTTAGGGAACTTTTAGGTCTTTGACCAGCCACCCAGTCGGATCCAGTCGAGATTTGGATGTCAAATCAACTTGGAAGCTGAACCAGAAGTCGGTGGGAGGCCGACCAATCTCATAAATGCACCTTTCTCAGGTGTGCGCAGATTTTAGCGACCACAGTTGCGCATCATGCGCATGTGCACTTTTCTTGCGTTTCTGGATGGCGCATGTGGGCACATGCCTTGTGTAGTCATAGCTCACTTTAATTTTATCACTAGTTGTATAGTTTTGGACCTTTTGGGGATGTTTTTTTGGTAATTTTGGTCCATGGGTGAACTCATAACTGTTTGAAGATGCTGGATTCCTGTAAGCATGTGTGGACAAAATTTCAGTGATAACAGATGCCCCCTGATGGATGAGGTTAGGAGCATACGTATAGCTGAAATTCATCAATGTTTCTTCTACTGAGAGTGCCGTTGTAAGAGAGAGCGATAATGAGAGTATCAAGAGTGACCCATTGGAGGGAGAAGGGAACATGTAGGACCCAACCTTCCATAAAGTGTGTAAAAATAAATTGTGTACAAACGAGGCGAGCATGCCCCATGCTCGTGTCATGTAACTCAAAAAAAAGAATGGTGTTGTATAGTAACTGAAATGATGTGTTGATGTAGACAACTGAAGTGCCCTCGGGGGCGGTTGTGATAAAGGCAGAGGAAAATTCTAAGGAGGAACATACTCTGAATAATAGGCAATGACACCTGTAAGAAGTATCACGGATTCTGTAGGCATTGATAACCCAACCAAGTTCAGAAGTCTTCAACAAATATAAGAAACAACTGCAATAGTCACAAAGTAAGACCCACCGTAACATGAGAAAGTTTTGAAGTTGAATGTTATGGTAGTCAACGACAGCAGGGAGCAATTATGGTTCTCTCCGTTCCATATGAGACCTCTCATTGGAAAGGTAATGAGAGTCAAGATACTGTCACCCTTCTGGAAACTGTGCTGAAGTTGACAAAAGGGGGACGCAACTCCAAGAAGAAAAGGGCTTCGTGAGATCTACTAGGTGAGTTTAGGAACTGAGGAGGTACATGGACGAAGTCAATATGTATGAAGACTCAAGACTGCCCTTGGTTGGGGGTATATGCGAAGTATAAGTGGCCGCAACCGTTCAACTAGGTCGAGTGTCAGGGGGACAACAAGACGTGGGATAAGTGGGATAAGTTGTGCCAGAGGTGAGACAAAGTGAACAAACTTAGAGAGAAGAGGTAGGTGGCCTGTGGGATACTCGGAGGATATGGACAATGTCAGTAGATGATAAGGAGTGCCCCAACCAAGGGTGACATGGGTTGCATTTGCCAAGAAGGTCACCAAAGGTGACGACAAAAAACTATGTAACATGATGGGAATCACAGTTTAATTACAAAAAGAATGAAAAAATATGTAGGGATAATAATGCAGATACAGAAATGGGTGCCCCAGTGTAAGATGGCTTGGCTCGAGGATGGCGTAAGTTGGTGGAAAAAAAAAAGTGGAGGGTGGGGGCCCCATAGGCTAGTTTCTGTAGTAGGGCAATGTATGGAGGGAAATCTGAGGATGGGAAGACTGATGATGGGTAAATGATGTTGCGGGAGTGCAGTCAAAATAATCCGTGAAGAAGTGTCCTGGGAGTCCATTGGGAAGGCTAGAAAAATGAGGAGTATGTGGCTGATTCATGACATGATGCAAGACTATCAGGATTCCCATCCCTAAAGGGTTGAAAACAACATGAGTGTCGAAGTGCCGAGGGGTACTATGAATGGGACAACTCATGTGGGGGAGAGTGCTACCGGGTGACAGTACCCAAAGTGCAATGGAGGTGGCGTTACTGCAAAGCCAGATAAGGGGACCCTAAAGGAAAATTTCAGAGGGTGTGATTGGAGATGAAATTGAGATTCAGAGGGAATGATTACATGCCAGTGTTGATTATATACCTGAAAGGGTTGCGCTGATGTATGATGACCAAGTACCTGCACACGTGAAAAAAAAAAACCCGATGTGAACAATATCTGAAGAGAATCAAACATACAAGCATTTATTTGATAATTTTGAACATGAGCATGCATACCTGGATGTGGTATGGAAAAAATGGCTCCCTGGGGGCTAAGGATGAAAAGTGGCCCGGGGACTGTCTTGATGTAGAGGATGGCGTATTGATCCCGTGGCTGAAGACGGATCAAAAAACATACATCTGGAGCTCCCGAAATGGGGTCTGGAAGTTTGGCAAAAAGGACTATATATAGCTGTAGGGCCCACATTTCCACCTCATTTGTACCTGCTGTCAGAGTGATTGGACGAGATATATTAGAGGAGATTTGGAGATTCTAGGAGAACAAGGTAGCCGATTCAGGACCATCGAGCTTAAGGTTAGTGGTCTGATCGTCCTGCATAGAATTAGGTTTTCTTTTTGTGGGCTGGGCCTGTACGAAGGGCCGTATAGGGGGTTTTGTGGGTGTGGGTCCCCTAGTGCATGGGCGGTCCATAAATATGCGTGCATGGGTGCATTCCTATTATCCGATAACCTGCACATTGATGCACCCTAAGGGGGAAAAAAGGTGCGCATTGTATGCGCGCCTGTTAGCTAAACAATTGTGCATGGGTGCGCAACTGTGTGGCGGACAGGCATGCTGTGATGCACGCCTGTGTACGTGACAGGGGCGCATGAAGGCGCCTCTATATGGCTGATAAGAAAGCATTCATGCGCACCTGTGGGATGAACATGCATCCATGTGTGCGTGCCTATGGGGTGAACAAGAGCGCATGTGTGTGCGCTTGTGGGTTTAAACAACCGTGCCTTGGAGGCAAGGCTGACGGGTGCAAAACTCATCTTTTTTGGAGATTTTAATGTGTTTATGTTCGAGATGGCTGATGTAGGAATGGATTTATGTGGTTTCAGGTGAGTATTGGGACGATGCCAGTTCATTGGAAAGAGCGAGTCTGGTCACAACTGAGGGAGGCTGTGACTATTGAGGAGCCGACGGTTCGTGCTACTTTGGCAGCTTGTGGGCTGCTAAATTTTTTTGAGTGCCCCTTGATTTGGGCCCAGGAGTACCTTTTATCCCCGTTTTCTAGGGATAACTAGGAGACCATGTCTCGAGGCCCACAGGTCCTAGACATGGAGTACCAAGAGCAGGATTGACCTGAGCATGGCCCTGGACGGCCCATCCTTCTTCTTCTTTGCCAGATTTGTCCTGTCAGCAGCAACAACTTCCATCACCATCGGCTTGGACTTGCATTAGAGGAGACTCTTGCTTCATGAGGTAATTGGCCCAAGGTATCATGGTATGTGTCATGTTTGATAGTTATAACCTTCTTATATATGCATCAGGTTCCTTACATTTCTGATAACTACTTGGATCTTACACTAATCCACTTGACCATTGTTGGGGGGATTAACGGGGTGACCTAGCAAGCTTGCATTCATGGGTTTTGGTTAGCCACCGGGGGGGATTTGCAGAGCCATCGTCCACTCCCACCATTCTATCATTTTACATATTATATCACACACATCCACCCCATTCCCCTAGTCCAGCCATTAGGATGACCTTTTGGGGGTTGCACTTTGTCTTGTGGGAAGAAGGGGCTAAAGGCCTAGGGGGTAAAAGCAGCTGGTAAAAGATAAAAGCCATAAGAAATAAAACCTAGAGATGCTTTGCCCAGGGATCCCCGAGAAGGTAATAAAATGCCTCTCGATAAGAAACTAAAGGGACCCTAAGAAAATTAATAAAACAATACCTAACCAAGAGGATTGGAGGTCTCATCACGAGTCGACACATTATGTTCACAGGTATCCAACAGTATGACATTGCCATTATCTGGTCACCACGCCAGGGCAATGACCTTTGGTTGCATGACCAAGGGAAAGGGGGTCTCATCACGAGCCAACCTTATCATTTCTGTGAAGATACTAGTGGGTAACACTGTCAGCTCTGGTCACCACGCCAAAGCAGTGTCCTCTGGTCAGAACTTGAAGTAAAAAAGAAAGAAAAGAAAGAAATAAAAAATAACGGCAATAAAGGGGCTTGGAAAAAGTGCATCCATGATGGGTACAACTCGCCTCCTACAAAGGCACCCACAGACAACACCTGCCCCTGGTCTTACTATGACTGGACATCCCTAGACCATATCATCTCATGAACATGGCTTGAATGATCCTCTGTGGAAACTTTCCTTTTCTTGTGGATATTAGCCCAATAGGTTGTCCTGTTTGTTTCTTCAACTTTGTAT
>ML814768.1:26488-49749 GCA_009831015.1 Picea engelmannii | reverse complement strand
TTCCTCTTCTGTGCTCTTCAGCTGCTGCACTCTCCTCCTTCTTCACACATGAATCACCTTCACCAACAACAATCACAACAACCTCCAACAACAACAACAACCCCATCTCTTCTTTGTACCGTGTATTTATAGCTTCTGTGTACCTTGTGCATGTAGTGTTCGCAATGCCTCTTCATGCTGACTCCGCACCGTTATCCTCCACCTCTCGAGTGCTCTGTCGGATCATCATCGTGACTCTTCATCTTCTCTGGTGGTTCGCCCCGCGTGTCCAGCATCACTGTATGTTATACTGAGATTCCTCAGCCTCTCTGGCAGTTTGAGACTCTTCGTCTTCTTTGAGACAATCAAACTCACTTTCGCTGTTTCAGTTACAGGCCTTAATTCCCATCCATCTGTCAATCCCTTCTAAGAATAGTCTTCCTTCACAGGATGAAGCTTGGAGACTCTTCATCTCCTCTGGCGATCACACAACGGTCTCTTCGACTTCTCTAGCAGACCTCATCAATGGGTTCTGGCAGTCTCACTGCGTCATGCCTTAGTAGCCCTCCGATCTTGTTTAAATTCATCTACATCGTTGGATATGCGGCGAACAAATCTAGACGGTCAGTATCTGTTCTCTCAGATCTACGGTCGGGATTCGATTCCGGAGCCCCCTTGCCATTCTATCTTTAAGCGGAGGGGGGGGGTCCGGAATTGGGCACGCATCTCTCGAGCGGTCAGGATTAAAGCACCTAGATCAACGACGCTCAAGCGATTCCGGACCCCCCTTGCCTTTCTATATTTAATACGGGGGGGGGTCCGGAATGGTGGAGTATTGACGAAGGGCCCCACTCCTGTCGTGTCACCTTCTGTGTCGTTCTCCACCTGACCGTGCGATAAGGCTCGACTCCTCCTTGTCTTCTGACATCTGTCCATCTCTTGCTGATGCGACCAAGGGCTGTGACCACAGCCTTATGCATAAGGAACTTTCGCGATTTCACATTTCGCGAGTTTGGAGATGAGGGATATCGACTCTCCAAGTCGCGATCCCTGATACCTTGTAATGGCGTGGGATCAATGGTCCTGATCAAAGCTTGATTCTACGGCTGCGATTGCATCGCAATTTCGCATATCACGAAATCGACAGTATTGTTGCATTGTTTCTTTGACATCTCTAAGTTGAGATCCCCGAAACTCCGATATGGAGTTAGATCAACGATCCTGATCTGATCTCTATTTAACGACTGCGATTGAATCACGATTTTGCATATCGCAAAATCGACATTCTTGATGTCAATAATCTTTGTCATATTCAACTCTCGATCCCCGAAACTCCGACAAGGACTGGGATCAGTGGTCCATATTTGTCCTCGATCCAACGGTCAAGATTATATCGGGGTATCACATATCGCGATTTCACGAGTCCTGTGGTTATTATTCTTTGACCTCTTCAACTCGCAATCCTCGAAGCCCCGCCAGGGAGTCGGATCAACGGTCCACATAACCCCTTGAGATGGTCGGTCCTCCTACTTTCAGGATTTTGTGAGCCCCTTTTCTCCTTGCACTTTAAACACCGTGCAGGTTTTCCCCGATCCAACGGTGGTCGGATCCTGCGCTCAGATCTAACGCCTGAGATCTATCCTCCTCTTCAGCACGCACTCTTCTTGTTTTTATTCAGATCTGACGACCCTCATGCTGTCGAGAATTTTGGATGGGATCCAACGATCAACGATGCTTCTCCTCCAAGCTTACACATCCTTCTTACTTGGAAGAATTTTGACTCTGCGCTAATTCCTCCTGAGCCTACGTTGTTCCTATTTGTTCATCGGTGCACATTTTGATCCTGCCATCTTCACTGTTGTACTTGCCATCAATGACAAGCATACACTACCTGTTAAGAATTTGCCAACAGTCACATCTTGACTATAAGTGTTACAAGTGTCAAAAATAGTATGCTTCCTTCTTGCTTATGTCGTGCCTCTAAGGACATCATGAAGACACTTAAGACACCTCAAAGTTTAGTTTGGAAGAAGAGAAATCACTTGACAGGAAGTACAAGCCTTTTGACTTTGAGAAAACCACAAAAAAATGGATTTTGGAGAGGAGCAATCCCCTACCCAATGTCAAGGAGTGCTGGCACTCCCTGAGCCTCTTTGGGGGAGTGCTTGAGTGCCCTGTGCACCCTTATGGGGGAGTGCTACCCTCTTTTTAGAAAATTCTGGGTTTGTTGAGGCAAATAAGGGAAGAATCCCTCAATTCCTGAAGGTAGTTGGATTCAAATAGATGTTCAAGCCATGATCTTAGGGGATATCCTCAACTGAAGGAGAGGAATCCTCAACTTATCCCAAAAATCTCTCAAGTGGTTGGACCTCTCCAAGGTTATATAAGGAGGACTTCTCATGGTGAAAGGCACAATGGAGATTGTAGATGTGAAACTTATGATCTCATGAGTGAGATTCCATCAAAGAAATCAGTGGAGATTACTTGAGCAAAGGGGTTGGACAAGGAGAACTGGAAGAAGCTACCGCACCTTCATTCAAAGGACTGTAAGTACTTTTACTTGTTCTCATTAATATAATCAATGCTTGGCCTATTTCTTTCAAACTTGTGCTTGTTCCATATGAGTTTGTCTGCAATATATGGATCTATGATTGAGCTAATCTTAGTAGAGTAGGAATTCCATTGTATCTTTTCTTGTTTTTCAGGACCTATCGGGGAGCTCAATATTGAAGCTGAGCCTGGAATTTGCAGGGACAAACGTCGCTTATAAGGGACATATCTTTCTCCTTCTCTTTCATTCATTAGCTTGTTTAGATCTAAAAGGAATCCAGTGTCCATGTTAAACACTTTTTGTCTTGGCCTTAGGAGTCTAGAGACCAAGAGGGAATCCACTTGTCCGCAGGGGGATTCACCTTCAACACTTCTGTTATTCTGTTATTGCATTATTGTGCTAGATCTGAGATATAGTTGTGTGAAGTAGACTTAAGTTGGTAAAGGAATAACTAGATCTTCGTGTGTTGTTGTTTTGGATCCAATTTTCATTTCCTCTGGTTGTAGACACCTGTGTCCTGCAACCCCCTATTGTTACTTCGGGTGAGACTGCATCTAGTCCACAGGTGTTGCTGAAAGGGCCAATAGTTAAGGCTTGTTGGTGCGCTATTAGAGTTGAACCTTGGGTCTGCCCCTATGCCAACAATGATAGAAGAGGGAAACTTTCCAACAAACACTATTCATCAAAGGGAGAGAAAGGAAGCTTGTTGATACACGATGTATCAACGAATATGAGGTGAACCTTATTGATACCATGTATCAACAAAGATGTGAGGATCTACACCAATGTATATTGGTGGTCAGAAACAGATGAAGTGTCGGTGTATTGGTGTTCAAGGACTGATGGGTGCTAGTATATCAACGCCCATAAAATGATTGAGGTTGATACCAAACAAATACTTCTTGAAACTTTCTAAGTGTTGTCCCATTCTTATGTATTGGTGAAGAAAAGACTAATTTTTCGATATGGATCATATCGGTAGAGGAAGAAGGATGTTTTTCGGTAAAACTTGTATCAATGAGGGAAAGAATATGCTCATCGATACATAGTATATAAGTGAAGAAAAGAGGAATCTCACTGATATGAAATGTATTTGCAGGCCAAAATATTCTTTAAAATCGTTGAAATGGTAAAGTATGAAGAGTGAGAAGAGAGACTTGGGTTTTGACGGAGTCTAAGAAATTAAAATTTTTTCCAACAAAAACTTTTAGTAGGGGGGCTCAATTTATTCTCTTAGAGAAAAGGTAAAATAAGAAATTAGGGAGGGCGTTGTGTTGGCACAACAAATGGCGACACACTGGGTGAAGCCAAAATATCTTCTACTCTTCCCTATCTTATGAGAAAAAAAATGTGGATCAGGGTCATATATAATTACTCTTAAGATCAACAATTCTGGAATTAATGTGCAACAATTACCTAAAATATTCCATTGTGGTGGGATCGTTGGTGATGCTTGCATTCCATCTAGTAGATCTCATCTGCTATAAATAGAGGAGGAATGACGATGAGATTTATTTCCTTAAACTGCATCTACGATTTAGGTTGGTATCTCCATCATGGGGCTGATACAATTTTGGGATATACAAATATTATCACCAGGTGTGTATATATTATCTCTCACATGTTTCTCCACTACCTACAAGCATCCATAGCCCCCAAAATATATCTGCATGTCCCCAAGTCTAGTCAAGATTTATTTCCCATTCCTTTCTGGTTTATTTAATGTATGCTTAACATCCGATGGATGGGGAAAGTGGTGGCCTTTTTTATCCTGATAGGGGATGAATTCCAACTATTGAGATTCTCTTTTATATTTGTTGTACCTGACTAAATAAGGTTATCCCTTTTGATTTTCATCTTGTATACTTTGACCCTTCACCTTTCATGCGAGTAGCTACTTAGTGTGTGGATGGTTCCCTCGTTACATAAGATCTGCTCACCAACCAACATGTAAGAATTATCATTGATTAACCAATTGATTAATTCATGGTTTGATTTCTATCACAATATTCCAAAATAGTTCTAATTCATGCTTGAACATAGACCCCTAGTTCAACTCATGAGCTAGGAAAGAGATGCAATATGATTCAAGCCCGTTTCTAGTGTAAAGGTGTTTCCTGTATGAGAAATCAAAGGTGAGATATCAGTATGTCATCAAATATAATTAGGAATCATAATACTAATAGAAGTTAGAAAATGAACTGCCTCCGAGGGAAAATATGATGAGGAATGAAAGAGAGCATTCATATTCAGAATGGGAAGACAAACTCAACTCGAAACCCATTGTAATTGAAAAATGGAAATGATGATTAAAGATATGTAGTCAACAAGGGAGAGTATACTAAAAAAGAAATCAGAATGTCATTTTTTCCATCATCTTTAATAATGTTCATTCACCCTAACACAACAAGTAGTTTGCAACCTCTTGAAAATAATAAACCCTGTGAAAGATTATATGTGTATCATTTCATTTAGATGGGATTTAGTTCTAGTGCTGGAAGAGAATTGCATCTCTCATCATGATTTTATGAAATCTATCATCTCATATTTGCATCCTTGTGCTTTAGGGAGTAAGGGTTGAAAGAGATTCCATTTTTTACCCATCAATTGGTTTTCTTTGGCCTTGCAATATCTCAAGTTTTCAAAAACATGTGTGTATACTCTAAATCTCTTCAAGTTTTGAAACTTATTCTACAACATAACATGTGTATCCCATTACATATCCAAATCAAGCATATAATATCAAATAGGTATGCATACCTACATGGAAAAATCGTTCATTAAGTGAGGTTAATTTTGTCCCAAAATTATTAGAAAAGACTCAAAACAACCATGTGCAAATAATTTAAAGGTATAATCCTAACAATAAGTTTGCAAATAAAGTTCCTAGGTGACATGTCTCATGATCATGTCGAATTATCTGAATCCATTTATTTTCCTCGATCCATTTCCTTATCTATAGGTGAGAAAAACCTTCAATGAGAGAGGTTTGCATGCAAATGAAAAACAAACTTCATCAATAAAACTAGAGACAAATGATGCACATTGTTTTATTATTTGTTTCAAAAAAGAATCGTTTAACCAATTAGCAAATCTTGACTAAAATCAATGTTTACTAAGATACTTTCCTCCTAGAAAACATTTTCATAGGGATCTCACAACATAAACCAAAACTAAAGTATGTATCTAGGCTGGCTTGGGACACTTAACCAAAAATATAATGATTTGAATAAGCGAGGAACCATACCTATTGGGATGCATGAAATCAAATAATGAATATTACTAGTTCCTATTGCCTAGATCCTAGTAGAGAGGTGGAGTCGACTTCTCTTGAATATTCATCTATTGAGTGGAAGTTCCCTTTCGGTCAACATAATTGTTCTAGCTATAATGACTACCAGTTTTTTCTTGACTGTGAATGCTCATAAAACAATTGATGTTAGCACTCCCTCCATTATCATCTCTTTGAAACTAGGTTGTAGATCATGTATGGTGTGGTTCGAATAGGTTCAACATCTAAAATTGAGGTAGATTTCCACACCATACATGTAAAGGGAAAATAAAGAGTAAGGCTACGCGTAACACTTCTCTTCTCGGAACTCCCTTGAGCATGGGATTGCATACCAACAAGTGGTATTTGTGTGAGTGAATGTGTAGGTTGTTGTATGATTTGTATTTTGTGTTCTTGGTTGAGTTTGGAAAGATTATTCTCGATGATCCTTCCCAATTATTTTTATACCAATTCCTTTAAAGAGCTCCTTTGATATTTTCATGACTTGGTTGTAATGTATATTCCATTCAACAACTGAAAATTACAATTCCAAAAGAGAAAGAAACATCATGATGTAAAACCCCCAATGAGACCAAGATGAAGGAAACTAGACTAGTGAACTTCATGAGCAAACCAAAATAATACCATATCAAGAGATAACCAACAAAAACAAGTTATTCAGTCCAAGTCGAGATATTGCATCTGATTATTCGAAGAGTATAATAATAGAATGGGAAATCAGATCAATAAGGTTAAATTTGAGTCAAAGAGATTCAAAGGACACACCTTCAAACTTCAACAAGCATTAAAACATTGCATGTCAACATACCCAAGTCATTAAAGTAATCCATTTGATCTAAAAATAATATGTAGGTATTCTGAGATCTTCTTTTCTAAAGGTTGATCTTTACAATGAAAATGTTTTGAGGAAACATTACTCCTTAGAATGGACCATGTATGATGATAATAGGATGAATCTCATCCACTTGAGCTCACATGACCAAAGAATAGACATCTATCTCATCACCCAATATGATAGGTAGAGTATTTGACCTCAAAAATGTTAGGGACCTAACCTCCCTAACCCCTCACATAGGTATAATAACATTATTCCATGTAATAAAGGCCAATATTAATAAGTCCTAACAATAAGGAAGAATAAGTCAAATGTAAGAAGACCTAATAGAAGCTTCTTCTTCTAGAAGGATCTTCCTCTAGATTGTTCTTTTGGATAGATAGATTTAGTATAAATAGAAGTAGAAGGTATGATTAATCTTGTCTTGGATATTATTGTAATAGAGCTCTTCTTTGCTGGAGGTTTCCCCCTCGAAGAGGAAAGTGAACATTGCTATCAGTAATCAAAATGCTCTTTTTGGTGTTATTCTAGTATTATTTTGGTATTGTTTTGATTATATCATTGTTTCTTTGCCATTTCTAGCTAAAATATTTATGTTTTGCATGCTATTTTATATCTGGAATACCACAAGTGGTATCAGAACACCTTCCTCGACAGAAAATTGTGGGTTAATTTTTTTTCAGGCTAGAGACGTATTTCGACGTCTTAAAATTACAGATATATGTTGTTATGCGCATAAACCCATGGTCGGGGAGTCACACACGCAGGAAATACAAGTGGTAATTAAGCACACATCTGTTGGCCACCCTTGTAACCCCTTTTGGTACCCCTTCGAGTGGTAGCACATCAGAAATGACATGTATATGGATCGACCTAGATCTCCTGAAGACCTCCATAGATAAACCGATCAATCGCTTGACTGCTATAGTGCCACCGAGAACAACACTCGGGAAGATACTCTCTAGTGCCTGGGTATCCCGGTAGTACGTCTAAGGGCACATTCTATCCTCCTTAGTTAGTGCCTTGAGATATTGGGACAAGTACTACTGTTGGACCCCGCACGTATATCAAAGAGATATAGCATAGGGAAAACCCTTGTCTATAGAAACCCTGAATATCCTACCCCTGGGGGCGTAAACAAAAAACAAACAGATAAGATCTATTGCCACACAACTGTGCCTTTTGCATTCTGGTTGTGAAATTACTACACATTTCTTCCTGTTAAGCATTTGGTAATTTCGTCACTGCAGTATTATTCCTGCCGACACACTTATTTGGGACCTATTCCATTGGGTTCCTCTCTTCGCCCTGACTCCAGTGATACCTATCATTTTCAACACATTTTGTTTTTTTGTGGAATCGACCTGTCTCCGACACCCTTATTTGGCTCCTATCCCTTTGGATCCCCCTTTTTTCCTTGATCGCAGTAGTACCTATCATTTGACACCCTTCTTCTCTGTGGTCCCACCCACCCCTCCAGACCCCTTTTGTTTCCCCTATACCATTTTCCTATTCATTTGTCCAAATTACTACCACACGAGCCCAAGAACTCAATGCCTTTATTGTTGACACCCACAAGAACAAGGAAGACATCAAGACTATTAGTGCCAACCTTATGTCAATCAATTCAACTATTGAGATCCTCAAGGAACAATGTTCCCACATCCCACACCTCAAATACCTCAAAGAACACTTCCTGGGTTGTTCCCAGAACCCTTCCTCTTTTGAAAAACCATCTTATCAGGATGACCATGACACTTCCCATTACCAAGGTCCTCATACTACCCACTTTTCCCAAGACCTCCGTCCTCCCATAATTGAGGCGAACAAATTTGATGGTTCAGATCCTACAAGATGGATCACCCAAATGGAACATTATTTATCTTTGCATGGAATTATTGATGATTTATCCAAGATTCGTTATGGTGTCATACATTTGGATCCAGAACAATGGAAATGGTGGCAATGAAGAAAAAAGGCATGCCAAGGGTTTCTTGCTTAGACACACTTTGTGCCCGAACTTTATGACCGCTTTAACCCTGACACCCACCATTTAGGTCATTTAACCAAGTTAAAGTAGTCTGGGACAATGGAATACTTTATTGCCACATTTTAGCACTTGTATTTCATAACAGAGGGCATGTCAGATGATTTATTTAGGGAATTCTCTATAGGTGGCCTCAAATATGAAATTTGTGCCCATGTTATCATGGAACGCCCCCAAACTTGGTTCGAAGCTACTCACTGAGCCAAGGAAGCCCAATAGATTGTATCCTCCAAGACCCACAAACCCTCCTTTCCTCCTCTCCCTAAACCCACCAAATTTTCCCCTCGTACAACTCCCCTCAAGATCTAGAAATTAACTAGGGATGAAATGGTTGAACGTCAACTCAAGGGTCTTTGTTATAATTGTGATGACAAATATTTTCCCAGGAAAAAGTGTAAGGAGAAAAATATTTTTATGGTTATGACTAAGGATATCTCTAAAGAATATGTTGTTGTTCCACCTATGGAGGAACTACCACTATCATCTGACATCACCCCACCCTCTGATCCACCAGACGTTGACCCGGTGATTTCACTTAATTCCCTCATTGGCTTCTCTTCTCCCCAGACTCTCAAATTAACTGGTTACATAAAAAATAGGAAAGTCATCATCCTTGTGGACAATGGTAGCACCCATAAATGTATTCATTATCGAATCTCCCAAGATTTCAATTGTTACATATGTGCAGTAAATAATTTTCAAATCATGATTGTGAATGGCGGTTCCATGAAATGTGGGGGACGATGTGAAAATGTGCGACTCCAAATTGGTCAGTATCACCTGAAATCCCATATGTTTTCCATAGACATGGGTGGTTGTGACATTTTTCTTGGTGCCGAATGGTTACGCACTCTATGCCCCATTCTCATGGATTTTAAGGACTTAACCATGCAATTCCAATAGGAGGGACAACAATATAAGTTCCAAGGAATAACAACAGGCTCCCCTGAGATCATCAATTCCCATTGCATGGAAAAGCTCCTCAAAAAAGGTCATTTAGGAATTATAGACCAACTCCACTCCATTCATGTTGTTGAGACACCTTCTGTGCATCCCGAACTCCAATCTATCCTCTCCTGCCACCAATTTGTTTTTACCACTCCCAAAGAACTTCCCCCTTCCCGTGGATTACATGATCATTACATCCCTCTCTTCCCAGAAAATATTCCTCCCAATGCTCTTCCTTATCGTCATCTATTTTCCCAGAAGAATGCAATTGAGAAAATTGTTCATGAATTACTAGAAGTCGGTGTTATCCATCCTAGTACTAGCCCCTATTCTTCCTCTATGGTCATGGTACTCAAGAAATAAGGTACTTGGTGCATGTGTCCTGATTTCCATGCCATCAACAAACTCACAATCAAATAAAAATTCCCCATTCCTGTCATTGATGACCTCTTGGATGGATTGATTGGTGCTCAATACTTCACCAAATTGGATCTACGTTCTAGCTACCACCAAATCCATATGAAAGAAGTAGACATTCCCAAGACTGCATTTCACACTCATGAGGGTCATTATGAATTCTTGGTAATGCCCTTTGGATTGTGTAATGCTCCTTCCACTTTACAAAGTCTTATGAATCATGTCTTCTGTCATTTTGTCTTAGTTTTCTTTGATGATATTCTCATCTATAGTAAAACTTGGTCATCCCATCTCTCCCATGTGAATCAAGTTCTCCATATACTCTCTAAGCACCAAATTTTCCTCAAACAATCTAAACACGCCTTTGGTGCCTCAGAAGTGGAATACCTAGGTCATATTGTCAGCAAGGATGTTGTCTGATTGGATCCTCAAAGAATTGAATCTATGCAAGATTGGACTCGCCCTAAAACTCTTAATAGATTGTATGGTTTTCTGGGTTTAACATGCTATTATAGGAAGTTTGTTTGTAATTATGGAAATAATGCAGCTCCTCTCACTTCCCTCCTTAAAAATAATTATTTCACTTGGACTTCAGCTGTAGATCATTCCTTCCAAGACTTAAAATATGCTATGTGCACAACCCCTTTCCTAGCCCTCCCAGACTTCACAAGTATTGGAATGTGATGCTTCTGGGAAAGGAATTGGATTCATCCTCATGCAATATAGCAAGCCCTTGGCCTTTACTACCAAACAAATTTTTGAGTGACATTTGGGCCAATCCATTTATAAAAAGGAAATGTTATCTATTCTGCATGATGTGGATCTTTGGCATCCTTATTTATTGGGTCAACGATTCCAAATCAAAACTAATCATCAAAGTCTCAAGTATTTCTTGGAACAATGAATTTCATCCCCGACACAACGAAAATGGGTTACCAAGCTATTTGGCTATGATTATGAGACCATTTACAAGAAAGGAAAGGAAAATGTAGTGGCCGATGCTCTTTCCTGTAAATTTTTATAGCCCTAAATTGCTTTACACATGCATTTATGGCCTTTGGCCCTCTTGCATTTTTTTCCAAGCCATCACTGAGTTGCTCTTCTAAAAAACCCATTTTTTGAAGATGTACACACTCTACACCAATAATTCCTGTGTACATACACTTTTTGCACCATTACATCCCTTGTACGTACACATGTTGCACCACTACAACCCACATATACTTGCAAAAGTTGCAAGGAATTCGTTGAGATTACGGGCTATTAGGTAGTTTCCGAACTAATCCACCGCCTATATCCTGTCACCCAACTGAATAACCATCCTTTTCCCATATAAAAGGAGGTGTTGGGGTCTCATTCCACATCTAGACATAAGAACAATGAAACTCTGCCCGTTTCACATCCCCTCCTTGCCCCAAGTAATTACAACCCTTTTGTGAGAATTGCCTCAAAATTCCCCAATTTGCCTTTCTTCCTCCATCATAAACCCATTTTACTTCCCAAGAAGTAGGTTGAGAGGAGAAGCCATATGGAGGTGAACTTGGAGCTTGGTGAAGAGGATCCTGGACCTGGTTCATGGAGCAGTATCCGACTTTGGTTGTAAGTGATCATTGTATTATCAATAAAAGAAGTACTTTTCATGTCCCAAATCATGGTGTATCAAATGTTTTCATTTGATTTATGTTTTTATTCTAACATATAACCCTTATTTGTATATGAATTGAATGTTTGTAGCTTTATGTTTTTATGTCATTGAATGTAGGACAGCCTTGGGAGGAGGTTTGCAGTCAGTGAAGCTTTCAAGTGCAAGAGGATCATCACCCGACGTAGAGTAGAGGTACAGTTTCCCGTTCCTTCTCATTTTTTATTTTTTTGTATGAGTCTGGGGTATGTTTGGGGTAGTTAGAGAAGTAGTTGACTTTTATATGGTTGTGATATGCCTACATTCTGAACCCTAGTGTAGTCTTAAGGGGGGTTTTCCTTCTAGCATAACTGGCGACCATACTGGGGAAACCTCTAGGGTTTTAGGGGATGTTTTGGGTGTTTGATTGGTTTTATACCTTTTGAGTTTTTGTTGAGTCTGCTGAGTCTTTTAAGGGATTCTGGTCACTTGTTGGTCCCATACCAGTTCTCCCTGCCCTGTCAGTCAGTCTGTTTTATTTATTTTTTGAGAAAATACAGAGGTGTATGCACCCTGTTGTGGGTCAGCACGCATACATACGTGCCCTGCTCTATAGACAACCCACGTACATATGTAGGCTACTGAAATAACAATAGCATACTTGGTTCAAGAAACTATTTTTGAAAAAGAGGAAACCAACCTCTTTCTTGATTGAGGTTTTAATTCTCAGGGTTTCTTGACAGAGTTTAGTGTCTCTATTTTTACAGTCATAGCTTGGGTTAGATGTCAGTTTGCTTGTGTTTTTGAAGATTTCTTGTGTTTACTTATGAAAGGGTTTTAGACGAGTCTTTGAGTTTGTTGATCAACCTGTTTGGTGTCTTTAGTGACTCCCTGCGATCCACTGTGGGCCAAAGGTCAATTTCAGTCTTGTCTTGTATTTCTTTCCCCCCTTTCATTTTCTTTAAAGAAAAGAGAAAAAAGAGTTATTTCAAGTTTTTCTTGTTTGAAGCATTTTCAATATTTTTCATTCTTAGTTTGGTAACGTAGTTGGAGTTAGTTATCTTACTTGAAAGGAAAAAGAGTTCATTTTTTAAGTTCTTTACTGATTTCTTAGAACTTAAGTAGCTCGCAGTCGAGTGAAATTTCGTTTTAGGTCATCTTTTTAAATATCTTGAAAGAGTTGGTTATGAAAAAGTTGGTTACAAAGAGCTAGTTGTAAATATTTATTTTTCACTAGAAGTAATTTTGATTTTAGAATTTCGTTTATTTCTCCTCTTTTTGTCTCTTATAAAACATCACTAGTTTCACTTCCATATACTTTGAGTTAAAACAAGCCATTTAAAACGAACGCTAAACTTAAAATTAACTAGACTTTTATGTTTGTAGGGTCAATGAACTAGTTTAGGGTTAGAGGCTTGAATTACGTTGGAGAGGAAACTCTTCAAGGATTTTAAACAAACATCAAAGTAAGAGCTAGGGAGTGTTAAAAGTACAATGACGTGAAAGTTATCCGAGACCCCCCTCTAACACAAGGGATAAACACGAGGTTGTGTGAGGAAAAGAAGTAGAGATAACCCCTCCAAAGATGGACTAAACATAGTGGGGAACACATATTTAGGATCTGTCATGGGATACTATCGCTCGCATTTTCCTACGAAGCTTCGTGGACCTCGAATCCATTCGAGATCCTTAGTTGTCTTCTGAATCACTTTCTTTCGATACCCTCGGAAGGTTTCAAACTTGTTATCCTGCTCATTGCAGTCCACCCGACTGTCAACTGTACCCGCCTGGTCACTGTTTATGAGCTGGAAACTTAGTTTCCTTTATTCTAGGGACTTACACATGTGGCTGCAGGGGTATATCATGATACCTAGCGCAGACGTCGGGTCACACTTTGCAGAGTATAACTGAAGGGTGCTTCCATGTTTGAGTTGCACTTGCACCGGTATGTTTCTCTAGTGTTGGCTGGCGTAACTGTTCTTCCAACTAGATAGTGGTTTTCTTGGTTTATCTTATAGGAAGTTTTCTAGTGTGTGTTTTGGTTTTAAATGTTATATAAAGCCTTACTGTGTCATTGATATTTTCACAAGGTGGAAGATCAAGAGCTCCGTCGATCGTGAAGGCTTAAGGGCTTGCCACCGGTTACATTGGAGCCACCACTGCCACCGTTATGATGAAAACTTGACCAACAAGGGTCATTCGAAGTGACTGAGACACAAGAAACTATGCCCGAGCCAACTCTGAGAGGATATTACTCGAATTTAGAGGAAATCATTGTTTTTTACCTTGGAGCGGAAGCTCTTGGGCCAGATAAACCTTTGATCACTGACTTGTTGATGCCAATCTTGGTACAATTTGTCCCTCGAAGGTTAAAACCTTATGAGCGTCAGATAGTCTTACAAGAATCTATGGAATAAAATGTTGCTACTTCATCCAGGATTCCTCACACTCCCTTAACGGTTGCTACCACAGGGGGTATTCCACCTCCTAACCTACCTTCGTCAGTTCAGACAACAGTGGTCCAATACTGTCATCAACAATGACCACTACTTCATTCACGTAGAGTGCGACGCCCCCCCCATTCTCATAAGGGATGCCTAAATTCGACACAAACTCTGTCCTTACCTACTCCACGTTACAAACCATGGGTCTGGGGGCAGTGATCTCCAACGCTCCCTTGCACGTGTCTATTGTGGGCACCTCAGTCTCCTATAATGTAGTCCCTTATGGTGGGGGTCACATACCTCCTCTGTCCCCCTTGTTTAGTAATGCTTTCCATCCACCTATCGGGTCAAGTGCTAACTACAACTTGTTTGGAGAAGGCAGTCTAGGACCTTCTTGTTACACCACTCTGGTGGGATCCATGTCATACTCTTTGTTCGGCCCGTTTGGTAATAACACTTTTTCATCAACTGCCATCTTGGCTGGGGGAAACTCTAGTTTTGGACAATAGAATCCCGTGCAGGGTATTATTCCTACACAGGGGGCAAGTGCAGGAGTTTTCTCCTCAAAAGGAATTTGGAATTCTTGGCAGGGATCAGTTCCCTCACAAGGGATGTCAACCATAAGCAACCCCTTCCATGGTCAATGGAACCTTGGGAAAGGCTCAGTACTTATGCCCATCAGATCGGCAGGGGGCAACCCCTTCCTGAATCTTTGAAACACAATGCAGGGAGAAATCCACGCCCAACCCTCATCATCCAATTACAAGAATAAACCATTGATATCCCAACAAACACAGTTTCCTTACACTGGTCAAGGCCATGGTGTCTACCAGAACCCTAGCCAACAACCAAACTTTTCCTGGCAACCTGGTGCCAGTCAAACTCTAGGCCCCCCTTTTCCTGTACATAGTATCCAACCTAAACTACCGTTTCTGGCAATATTACATCTGCCAAACTTGTCAAGGTTGGTTAATGACATGATTTTTCATGATCCGCGTTGGCCCCCCATGTCGACTAAGTTTCCCTCAGATATTTCGAAATTCGAGGGAAAGCCTAGCGAAGACCCAGGTGATCATGTGACAACTTTCCACCCATGGTGCTCATCAAAATCACTGTGAGATGATTCCATACAGTTGCTCCTGTTTCAACACACTCTTATCGGGGGTGCCGCGAAATGGTAGATCAAGCTCGATCGCTCAAGATATTCTTACTTTAGCGATTTGGTGATGGTTTTCCTAAACCATTTCCAATTACCCGTGAGATACGATGTCGACACCGAATTGCTGGCCAACTTTGAGCAGACTAAGGCTGATAATATCTCAGATCACATCCGAGAATGGCGGCATTGGAAGAGCTTGATCAAGGTACAGGTCCCACCAGTTTTCCTGCTAGAGTGGTTCCTGAAGTCTTTGGTATCTCAGTTATCCAAGGACATTACAACTTCGGGAGTGTTTTTAGAGGAGGAGGTGATAATGAGAGTGCAACAACTCAAACTGATATACTCTCAGTCTATCTTACTCTATGAGATATTTCCAGATGTGCCATGGTCCATCCTTGACAAGGCCAAACAAAAGTATGGACCACATGTTGATGGTATAGTTGGTTCAACACAAGGAAAGTCCACTGATCAACTGTCAAATCAATCACAACAATTGTTGATACAGCAGACAGCGGCCAGCCAGACCTCTGGTTCAGCTACTCCCCCTACCCAAACATCGGGCGTACACAATGTGCAGTCGATGAACCCAAAGGTCAATCAACAACCTGAAGGAAAGATAAAACAACGAAACAAGAAGGGTAAAGGGGATAATAAACCTAATAACAATGCTGGTGGGGGAAACACAAAGAAGAAAAAGTTGAAGTATCTTTGTAACCTTTTCATGGAGGACCATCCAACTCACCTGTGCCCTCGACTTGCAGAGGCCCAGCAGTTATTAGCACAACAACAGCCTGCAGTGATAACAAACCCATTTCCACATGGGAAAAATATGACTCAAGCCTCTTCGAGCGTGGATGGGGGAAGTCAGGGACCCCCCGTGTCTTCTAGTAATCCCTTGGCCGCGAACATTTATATGATGAAAGGTGACGCTTATATAGCAACCAGGGCACATGATTACAGAATGCCAAAATCTGTCGAAAATGATAAATAAGCCACAAACCCACCTGTTGCTCTCTAGATTGAGAATACGATGGGCGAAACAATGACATGCATCCCAAAAGGGGCATTCAAGAAAGGTTCTCATAATCCAAATGCGAGGGATGCCCATAAATACTCTGTGGTGGAGGATTTTTCACAAACCCCCTGTGAGATGTCTTCTTTGGAGGTCCTCCAGAGATTCCCTTCGCAGAGAAAGCCTCTGTTAGCTACCTTGGGATCAACAAAGACTTGTAATCCTGGAACGATCGTTCTTGATACGAATGACTTGAAACCGCATCTCGCTTACCATATTGTGTTTAAAATAGTAGTGGCTTACCCCACAAAATATTTTACCTGGAACATTTTCTGTATGATGGTAGATGAGGGTGCCTCGACTTGTGTGATGTCATTGACATGTTTGAAGGCCATTGGCCAACCCATTTTGTCTCTGTCGTCCACTCTTCTTACTGCTTTCGATGGTCATTCATTCAAACCACATGGAATCATTCCTTCTTTCCTCGTGTTGTTAGGAGGGAAGACTATGTGCGTCGAAGTTGAAGTGGTCGATGCACCTCTTGACTACAACCTTTTGTTAGGAAGGATTTGGACCTATTCAATGTATGCAATGGTTGCCATAGTTTTTCGGGTCTTGTTGTTTCCACACGAGGGCCAAATCGTAACAATTGACTAGTTTTCCTTCTCTCGTCCTGACCCTTCATTGGGGGCATCCACAGTCCCGATGATTTATAATCCTCAACCCGATGTATTCAACGTAGGGGTTGGTTTGTGCCCACTATTGATGGGTAATTTCAATTACCTGCCTCCTTCTGGCGATGTCAAGCTTATATCGACTACCCCTAACCAACTTAGGGATGAAATATTTCAAGTGTCGTCGTTTTGAACGAATTACTTTCATGATCCATGGACTTTTCCTTCCCCATAAAACTTTATGGAATGGACATGGAATCCTAGCATGGACATTCCCTTGTCTGCGACAGAATTTGTGTACAGTATCGTCCAACAAGCTTCAAACGACCCCAATTCGACTCTCACACAAGAGTTAGATCTAGTTCTCGAGCCTATTTGGGCTCAAGGTTCATCAACCAATATCGAGTCTTTAGACCTGGTCTTTCCCTCAGATAAGGCGATTCTTGAGGCATTGACTGGTCTGGACAAACCCTAGGATGATCTCCATCATAGATCTTATTTCCTCCTAGAGTTAAGAAGAATAGGGGCAGGTGAATTTGTGTTGACTACGACTGGAGATAGGTCTTGTCCTATTATTCCTCTGGCTATGCACACAGTTTATGCTGAGGGAAATATGGTGAGTATTGTTGAAACGATTCCAATAGATATCTCTAGTGATGGTGAAACAATGAATCTCTTCATTTTTAACGAGATAATAGCAAGGTTCAGCATCCCGAAGGAGATTGTCACTAACCATGACAGTCACTTCTAGAACAAAATGATGTATGAGTTAACATTGAAGCTTGGGTTGAGGCAGGAACATTCATCACCCTACTACCCATGAGAAAATGGTCATGTTGAAGCTGTGAATAAGTCCCTCAAGAATATTCTACAGTGAACGATCAATTCTTCCAAGTCAAATTGGCATTTGTTGTTGTACTCGGCAATATGGGCCTATCAAACATCTGTAAAGACCGCCACCGGTTTCTCACCTTTTCAACTCATTTATGAGATAGAACCAATCTTTCCTATTGAGTGCCATATCTCGTCTTTAAAGTTGGCAGTATAGTTACTGCCAGACACTTCACCGCTTGAGGAACGCCTATTATATCTCGAGCATCTCAATGAGCAACGTCGTGATGTGGCCTTGGCCAACAAGGCTCACAAGAAATGAGTCAAGTGTCAATATGATCGGTCCATTCATCCTAGGATTTTCTCCAAAGGAAACCTTTTCCTATTCTACGACCAAGACAAGGATCTCCTTGGGGCAGGCAAGTTCAAACCCATGTGGTTCATACCTTTCATCGTGAAAGAGGTCTTAAAGAAGGTTGCTTATCGTCTGGTTGAATTTGAAGGAAATGTTTTGGCGGAGCCTAGAAATGGGTTCTACCTCAAGAAGTATTACTCTTAGGTTGGTCACCTGGGTGGCTTCTTGTACATATGTATAGTTCTTATACAATTAGTTTTTGTCTTTTTGTTTTATGGAAGTGTCATTATTTATGTCATATTTTTCATTGTGGTAGATGCCAAGTGAATCAGAGGTGTTCTTTGGGTTCACGGTTGATGCTAGCCGACACACTTGGAGGCTTGCTTCCGCATCTTGGGTGATTTTTATGCCTCAAGGCCAGTTGTTATCTTCCATAGGTATCTGTCTAGGTGACACCACAAATAATATCATTGAGTACAACACAGTGATAGAGTTGCTTAGTGATGCTTTGTCGCACGAGATTTCTCACCTCCGAGTCTACTTATATGCTCAACTGGTTGTGTCCTAGTTAAATGGAGTTTACCATGTTTATGATCCTACTTTACACTAACTTTTCCTTAGGGTACGTCTCTTAGAATGTTGCTTTGATTACATTATATATATCCATGTTCCTAGGAGATTAAATCAAACAACATATACTCTAGCTAATCAAGTATTAGATTGGCATGTTTCACACACATACACATGTACATACATTTGTAAAGAAATGTGATCCATAATACATAATATATATATATATATAAGTCTCATAGTACATAGGTGGGCACGAACGCCTCAAAAATAATAATCCGATATACATCACGGGGTGTATGACCTCAAAAATATACAAAGAGTTCCCTCGGCACATAATGAGTCCATCCTATCTAAGATCAGGGCCTATCAGCCCTGCCGTAGTGAATGACGATGTTAGCCAAACACCAAAAAAGTTGGACCCAAGTCTGTGGCACCCCAACTACATGAGGCTGCATGGATGGCGGGAGATCCTCGATCTCAGCCATGGGAACTACATGAGTGAGCATGGTGAGGTTCCACTCCACCCATCTCAAAACTCTCTCAGCCTCTCCAACTGGAGGTCCCCATGTGGCTATTGGTCTGCTAGTTGTTGCTGGTACTGCCTCTCATTGAGGACGTCGCCCAGTCCTCAAGAATTCTGTTAGGCACATTGGTACCACGTCTGTACATAATAGATACATAGTTGTCAATACTCTGATACATATAAAAATGATATATATAAAATAAAATAAACATTAAATAAATTTAAAAACATGTAGCTAACTCTCCTTGCTCCACTCTAGGAGGTACGGGCATGTCTGGGTCTTTGAAGAAGTTGATTCCAACATAGGGGTATTCCTCTATTGCTGGAATATGTCGTGCCCACCAGTCGAAGAACTTGTCATCGAAGGACTCTATGGTCCTTCCTCCCCCCTGTCGTGGAAACAATGATGCCCATATGCATACCATTGGGAAGGAGGCCACATGCCCTCGTACTGTCTCTCTCAGACTCAGACTAGGTACCCTATCAAAGAAGAACGAACACAAAACAGTACCGAACCCAAAGTTCTTGTTGCTACACTCACGACAATCTGTAATTTTCCTCTTCATGCAAGTGAGCATGGTCATACTCCAGTCGAAAATTCGTGCATCTAGGCACTGCATGGCACAATACATGTGCGCTCGGGAATCCTAGTGGACAGCCGCGGATCTATTGATCCACCCAATGATCAGTAGGATCACCTTCATTGACAAGTTGGTGATCTTGTTGATGGGCACTGGAGAACCTACTTTCTCAGTGCCAACCTCGCAGTGCATCCCGATGTAGTCGACGATGTTGAATGGCATAGGAGGAAATGTGTGCAGGTTGACTGGTTCCCCTCTCCTCGAGAGGATAGTCAAGAAATATATATTCTTGGTTGTTGGATTCAATGACTTCCCCTCAATCATAAACGCCTTTGTGTCTGGGTGCCAGTAATCCACCAGGGCATTTAATAGTCTAGGTTGTGCCCTCATAAGTGGAAACTGGTAGAACTTCCATAGACCAAATTGTTTCAATGTGGCAATGGAAGAAGGGTCCTCATCGAAAAATATATCGATCTCCTCATGTTCCATCTCCCTCCAGTGGACATACATTCTATTCCATGATAGTTCAAAAGGGAATTAGCTGTTATTTTTTTTTTTATGTTTTCATGCTTTTGACGGTGTACGCGGGATGTTTTGGACACAGTTGCATATGTACGGGGGTAGACTGTTTTCTTCCCATGGACATATGTGGGTTGTCCTTGAACAACCCTCGTACACGTAGGGACACCCTTTTTTAAGAGGGTGCACCCCCCTAAAAACTAAAAACAATGCATAAAAGAAGAATTAGAATGCAAGAGGGATGAGTTTATACTTACTTTTTTCGAGCGGAAGTTTGTTTCATCCTCTGAAGCTCTCAAAATCAACTTATTTAGCAAAGGGTTATTTTTTACCTTTTGGTTAATTTTCAAATTGCAATGGTGAAAATGAGTTGTCAACTTCTATTTATAAAATTGTTTGGCCCTTTTTGCCACTTTTTTGTACCCTTTTTGCCACTTTTTTGTACCCTTTTGTCATTTTTTTTGGTTTGGAAATCATTTAATTCGGTTCTTGAGTTTCTTATTCGATGTTACGATGCACTTTTCCTTTTGGTTTGGTAACTTTTCTGGGAGATGGGTCACTTTTAAAGGTCCTTTGGTAAAAGTCTGTTTTTCTAACTTTTTGCATATAA
This sequence comes from Picea engelmannii, assembly GCA_009831015.1. Taxonomy (NCBI): domain Eukaryota; kingdom Viridiplantae; phylum Streptophyta; class Pinopsida; order Pinales; family Pinaceae; genus Picea; species Picea engelmannii. The sequence continues at coordinate 28,778 of ML814768.1, read as the reverse complement.
GTTAGGATTCCATCTCCACTTTATACATCTTGTTTTCTTTTCCTCTTTGCCATAGGATCGATCCCACCGAAGTGTGACACATAACCATCTTTGTTGTTTTAAAAGTTTCGTGATTAGGTGGTAGAGACTACCTTTACATGGATTCCCTAGATAGTTCACGGTTGCATTTTGGCGTCCATGTTGTTTCTAATTACTTTAGGCTCAGGAGTCCTTGATTAGTCCTATCATGATTACGAGATTGAGCCTCATTCTTCTGATGCATCATCACCCTTAGCCTCACCTTAGGGACTCCCAAAAATGATCACGCTTTGTTTTCATTCAAGCTCTCTTTGAAATCCAAAAGAAACATCCAACGAGACTACATTTATGCTTTTCAATATTGTCCGGATTAACTGAGAAAAGTAACCTCTTGGAGTCTTCTTTAAGCCCTTTTCAGACTCTCTAAACATGAAAATATTGTCGAGCGATCATGTTGTCCTTCATGCTTTCCAAAATCAAACTTGAAGGCACGTCTGTCCGACGATAGTTTACCCCTTTTTTGGTCCGAATGGTCAATTTTACGAACAAAGGTATACTCTAGGAGCTTCGGTTCGGTGGAAGAGTATTCTTAGGTATAATTTTAACCCTTTTTCGGGCGTGATGGACTAAATTTATGAAAAAGGAAAATTCTCCTTAGTTTTGGTTTATCACCTTTTTTGGGCCTCAGAGATTACTTACAAAAAAGGAACCCCCATGGAGTCCATGGTTAAGCTCTTTTCAGACTCACTAAAATTGAAAAGATCATCGAGTGGCCTCACTCCTTCACACTCGTTAAATTTATCCAGAAGAACATCTACTGGCATGATTTTATCCCTTTTTCTGGCCTATGGATTATGGAGGAAAAAGGTACACCTCGGAAGATTCATCTTGCTGGGAGAGTTCTCCTCAATAAATTTTATACTTTTTCAGGCTAAGGAGACTAAATATAGAAAAAGGTAGTGAGTCCATAATTAAGCTCTTTTCAGACTCCTTAAAATTGAAAAGATTTTCGAGTGATCTTGTCTTTGTCACACTCGTTAAAATGGTTTTGAATAGACATATTTTCGGTGCTAGTTTACCCCCTTTTTAGAATCGACTAGACTATTTATGATAAAGGTACCCCAGTGGAGTCTTCTTTTATGTTTTTTCAGACTCTCTAAAATGTGAAAAAACTACCGATCTTACCTTCTCTGGGCTCGTTAAAATTACATTGAAGGGGGTTTCATTGTGTCTTGCTAATCGCATTTGCATCTCTGCATCTTTGGTCTAATGGCATCTCCATGTTGCTCTCAACTGAACCTTGAAGCATGCCTTATACGCAAGCCTTGTAGAACTTTGCCTCTATGACCTGACACCTTGACCCATGGAGGAATTTTCCCCGAGTGTCCTTTTCCTACACATGTCTCCTTGATCTGAGCATTAGTGTGTTCCATGCGCCTGGAACTAGTATGATTTCTTGCGACACTTGTTCCTCCTTTGTAACGTAGAATTCTTTTATTCTTTTTCAAATCTCTTTAAAAAATTGAAAAATGACAAAAAAATAAAAAAAACCCAAAACGAGGGGACGAGAAATATATATATATTTTTTGGCAGCACAATGAGTCACCCTTGGAAAAATCACATCCTTCTGTTTGTTCGTCAAGATTTGGGATCTAATATGAGCTTAGGAAGTTATTCTCGCTACATAGAGTTGTGCCCTCCTCCATTTGGTTACTCTTCCAAACACATGGAGAGTTTGTGTTACCTCTTTCATCATGAACTTATGTCAATGTCATGTTGCCTAAGTCTGATCATATTTCGTGCTCTTGTCCAAGGGAATTTTCACCCAACATGAGTCGACCTTTCTGCAGTTTGTCTCTTGCCCTCATGCCTGGCCATCCCAAAATCCAATCAAGTCCTTGTTCGAAATCAATGAAGTTCTCTGCATGATCATCAAGATCCTCTTGTCTTTCCCCTGATGAGTCGTCGAAGACCTCTGGGTAGTGAATTCATACACTTACATTGTACTCCTACCTGAGTTTTGAATATCTTGAAGTTGTTTCTTGAGCTCTGAAGACCTCATCTCCATCCATTGGGCATTATTGGCTTCTTGAAGATGAGTACTATACTTGTATATCTTTGATTTTGAGATGTAGATCCGATGTGTATTACTCGCGGCTACACTTTATATAGTTTTTATGACATGGATATGTAGTGTATTTGATTGTAACCCATGATTTATTTCATCCCGAGCATGGGTATGCCTGCCTTGAAGAGACAATTGTTATTATTG
>ML814767.1:88255-111380 GCA_009831015.1 Picea engelmannii | reverse complement strand
GAATGATATGTTTTTTTTATTATGGATAATATAATAAAATTTCTTAGCTCATATGTTTTGAATATGGTCAATATAACAATACTTTTAAGAAACTATTTATGTTTCATTCAATGTAACTTGTATTTACTTTTTTATTGTTAAAAAGAAAAAATTATTAAAACGTGACATTGAATTTTTAAAGTATATTATGATATTTTCATGGCATTATGTATTACCTTGTCCTTTGCATGATGATAACATTTAAAAAGTAAACATTTAAGGGTTGTTTTTATGATTTTGTTTACAATAATGATGAGTTCTTTTACCACATTATAAAAATGTGTCATTTTAATATCCCAATTTTAGAATGGGTGCTACCGGTAGCAGTACTTTTCAATTTGATGGTTGATTTTGAGGTTTTGGTTTTAATGGTACCAAGTGATAAAAATATGATTTCAAATGATCTCAAAATTTAACGTTTTGAAAAGAAAAGAAAAAAATCAAAAACATCATTTTTGTTTTTAGGTGCTATTTTAAAGGTTTTTCTGAGCTACTGTCTAAGTTTTGAAGGCAATGTTTGAAAAATGTTGTAATTTTGACCCCGTTTAAAAAAATGGTGCTACCGGTAGCACCAATTTTTGATTTGGGGGTTGATTTTGATGTTTTTTATGCAAAAATATGGGTTTTTTGGGCCAGAGTTCTTGTTTTGAGGTCACAGTTCTCATTAAGTTGGTAACTATGTTAATCTTGTAACACAGGTTACAAAGAGAGATTGGGTGAAAATCATCGAAAGATCTTGGGCGGTTTGTCTTTGGAATCAAAGTCAAAAAAAATTCATTTAGACCATCCATAACAGAGCCCAACCTTCTAGTATCTTCAACCATCGCCAATAGATATTTCCCAATCAAATCAAAGAAAAAAATGAAAAATTATGAAGTCCACCCATCAGGGCCTGGGATTTTTTCCTTCTTAAAATGGTTGAGAATGTCTAATAGTTCTTCCAAGGAGACCGACTCAAACAGGGAACATGACTCCTCCTCATCCATCATCTGAGGAAAGAGATATGTGATCTTGCACTGGTCAATGGTTTTCAAAGTCGATGGCACCTTATAAATGGTCTTAAAATAGTTAGTTGCCTCCTTCAATAGAGCCTCTTGTTTATTGATCAAAGCCCCGGACCTTGAATAGATCTCCCAAATATGTTTCCTAATCCGATTATGATTAGCAATATTGTGGAAATACTTGGTGTTGTTGTCCTCGCTTTTCAATCATAAAGCTTTTCTACGGATACGCCAAAGTTCCTCCTCGTTGCGAAGAATCAAATTCCTGTCTAGTTCACTCTATCTCAAGGAAGAGGAAACTGCTTGATTAGAAGGATCCCCTACCAATTTCCCAATAAAAAAATTTATATCAGCTTCCAATGTAGTTAACTTTTCTAGTTTCCTTGCGTGGAATTCTTTGATCCACAACTTGGTCTGTTTTTTTAGGATTTGTAATTTCCATATTAACCTTTTCTATCTATTGCCTTCAATCCAAAACATGGGATCTAACCAAGTCTTGTGAACCAGATCCACAAACTCCTTCTCGAGTAGCCAATCAGTATTAAACTTGAATGGGAAAATCTTGTACCTCAGGGGTAACTCCATCTGAAATATTACCGGTGCATGGTCCGAAATGAATGGGTGTTCAACCCAGGACTTGTGGATACCAACCTCCAATAAAATCTCTTCATAAACAAAAACCCGATCTAATCTCTTTGCAATGGCTTCCTGTCTAGCACGACCATTCCGCCAAGTAGGAACCAACTTTATGGGTTTGACATCGACAAGATTATTTGACTGAAAAAAAGATGTTTGTAATAATCATCAATACCACTAATCCCCCCATAACCTCCCCAAGCCACATCGACGGACATAATGAAATTTAAATCCCTCGCTAAGATCAAGTTAGGGATACTTAGTAAGCCACAACATTCAACTGTTTTCTAGAAGGGGATCTTGTCCGAGCAAGGTCCATAAATATTGAGCAAGTCTATTTCCCTCTTAGACAATAAGCATTTTCCAATTAAAAAAATACCCCCAACCATGAGAAAAGGATAAAATAAATATAAAGTCGGGTCCCAAGCCACTAAAATACCCCCTGAAGTTCCCAGTGAGCTGACTGAACTAGAAAACCAGGAAGGTCCGAAATAATGAAGAAAATCTCTTGCCCTCTGAGCATTAACCATCGTTTCTTGAAAAAAAATTATATCCGGACGAGTTTGATCCAAAAGCCTACGAATCGAGGCATCTTTGAGGGTGCCTCCAATCCCTCTGATATTTAAGGAGAGAAACAACATTACTTATCCCTCGCCAGGGATTTCAATGCTCTAAGAGGCCCATTGTCGGTGGGTGGAATAATGGAATCTGAAGACTGTGTTGGAGTTTGGGCCAACTTTTTCCGTCCACTATGAGTTTTTAAAGTTGAAAGCTCAATACCTAGACCTCTAGACCAAGCGAATTCTCTTTCTTCCTTCACTGAAGTAAGCCTGGAAGCAGAAATAGAGGCCCCCATAGAAGACTCAGAGAGAAGGGCTGTCTTCCCCTGGAAGATGGGTAACTTGATAGTAGATTTATTACCCCTATTAAACAGAATCAATGAACAAAGAAAATTTTCGAGAACATTCCCTTCCTCTTCGGCTTCACGATAGCCTGGTTCCACTGCATCTTCCTATACAACCAGTAGAGAAAAAGAAGGTGGAAATACCGTATTACGCACAAGGGTATGACTAGGTTCTAAAGGAGGTTGGGAAATGAAAGAGGAAGTAGGACAACCATCTGAAGAAACACCAACACTTGTAACCAATCCATTAGGAACAATAACTTCCAAAGGCTCCGGAAGTGTGGACAGGAGATCCGAAGAAGAAGGGCCTAAACCCGAGCTCACAGCTGGAGCATCCTTGAAATTTGAAATATTTTTAATCAACCAACCTGATTTCTCCAGGGCTTCTTTTTCCCACAGAGAGAGAGAGAAGAGTAAAGTGAGGGACAGTAAAACATTAACTTACTAGACATAAAGGAATCCGGTTCAGACCAAAAGCCATTCTCAATATCACAGTGGATATTTGCATCGTCGAGGGAATCCACTTCCATCATATAATTTGGTGGATCTTCCTGTAAGAGAGTGTCTTCTGAATTTTCATCTGCCTGCTTATCACTACAGTCACACCAAATATGACCAGTGCACCAGCACCAATTGCATCTAAAGGGAATCCCCTGGTAATCTAACCTTTGTTTATAGTGGCGACCTCTCCATTCAATGTCCAACATCTCTGGTAAACCTTCATGAATATCAATGGCCACTAAAATTCTCCCCACCTTCCTAGTCAACATAAACAAAGTAGTTTTATCCAGAGAGATAAAACGTCCCAAGGCCTTCCCTATCGCCTTCAGTGCCCCTTCATTCCAAAAATGTAAAGGAAGACCTGGAAAAATAACCAATAAATCTCTATATTGAAAGTGCTCAGTCGATGGGTCGAATGCTACCCTCCATCATTTGAGCATCAAGCTACTACCTCCCAATACCCAAAAGTTATTCAATAAGAGAGTAGTGTCCTCCGGGCTTTTACAAATAAAGCCCATCCACCCCTTAGTTAGATTGAGAAATTCAGGCGCATACCCAAGGATTGGAACCCAAGTTTGAATCATTCACTCAAAAAAAGGAATCCCTGCCAAATAAGCATATGACATTTTCCCAACTAGGCCACACATAGCAAGTCTACAGGTCTCCTCTAGACCCACATCTGCCCCCAAGACCATCCTCCTGACTCTCTTGTTTGCCTTCCAGGCCTTCTTATGGACCCCATTCTGCACAGGATTGGGAAAGGGAGCACTATATCTACCCGATAAGGCCTCTCCCTTCTCAAACTTACCACCAGACTGAGAAGGCACAAAGTTTCTAACCCTAGGTGTGCTTACACCCTGACAAAAAACATGAATAGTCTTACCCGAATGAATAGAACTCAGACTAGTATCCAAGACGGAGGTATCTATCCCAGACTTGAGTGTTTGTTGCTTAAAATGAAGTGTTGAGGCTCCCGAAATCTCACCAACCAAGTCACTCTTCTTAATAAATCCCTTCCTCTGCCAAACAATCCTCACCTCCTGATTAAAAAAAGGAGTGACGTCTACTCTACTTTCAGTATTATTCTCCATTCCAAAACGCTAGCACTATAAAACAACAAAGACGAATAGAAATACAAACACGCTAAGAGTGAACAGAGGTGCGAAAAAACAACCCCCCGAAATGACAGGTAGACTCTAACTGCGACCCGCCAAACACACGATAAGAAAGCCCCACCAAAACTGAAAAAGAGCTTGAAACCAGTTCAGTTTCCAAAGAATGTAAAGAACCTACCCTCTAACAAATAAGAGAACCTTAAGGGAGCTCGACAAAAAAGTACTCTAGAGAGAATATCATCTGGAACAACACTCCTCGAATCCACCTCCTAAACTGAAAGAAAAACTAAAAGAGTGGCCAAGAATCAAGAATAGTCACAGAAAGATACGATCCTCTTCCAATTGAAGTCCCTCCTCCCAAAGGAAAGTCCCAGTTGCAGGTCTCATCGAAGCTTAAAAACATAAACATGTGGAAAACCCTTCTATAGAAAACATCCGATAAAATTGGAACGATACAAAGAAGATTAGCATGGCCCCCGCGCAAGGATGACATGCACAAATCGAGAAAAATAATGCACTTACTATCAATACTTTGAAATTTATTACAAAAACAAATCGGTGTGTTAAATGTACACATTGCACCGAGTGCACTACTGATGGTATAACACATTAAAAGTGTAACTTTAAACACACACACACACACACATTTATTATCGATGCGTTAAAATATACAAGGAAAAAATGAGCGGAAATTTGAGTTTTTTTTGTTATAAAGGAAAACCCTATTCATTCTTTTATTTGTTTGCCAAATTTTAGAAAGTATTTTTGTGCAACAAAGATTTATCAACAAAGAATTCAAAGTGGGTGGATTTTTTTTGAAGAGCCAAATTTTAGGGGGATTACTATAGATCACATAGAAATCTGTAGAGAATATTAATCATCTTAATCATTCTCCTATTTGATTCAAACAATTTTTAGTGTATTCCCAAACAAAAAAAATAGGGTTTCATAGTTACCTTCAGTGTTGGAAGCCCTAATTTCCTCATTGTTACTTTTCTTTCTCCTTCTATATTTCACAAGAATAAGATTTTTAAGCACAATTTCTTTATAGGGTTTGTTTATTTATATATGGGTGTTTCCTATTCATTGCAATGAAACCACTCATTGCATTGGATCCCAATTTTTCCTGCCACTGTCATTTTTTTTTAATTTCTTCATGGTTACCGATGATCCAGGAGGATCTCCACACAAGGAATCATTACTTTGCACACCATGGAGAAGATCATTAAAATACTAATTCATAATAGGTGGCAAATAATAATTAATGCTCACGAATGAATTAATTAAATTGTAAAAATGATAAATACTTAAAATGAGTATGATAAACTCATGTATTAGTCATGCATATTGGAAAAATGATTAATTCTTGAAGTAAGTTTCAGAATCTCACGTATTATTCATTTAATTGTAAAAATGGGAAATTAGTTTTGTGAGAGAATTCAACTCACAAAATAGTTTTCTAATTTTAAGGGGAAATTGGTTTCCTTGTCTCAAGGAGGAAGTTAAGGCTCTCATGAGTTGGTTTGGACTCTTCCTTGTTGAATTTTTGTAACTATGGTCGGTCTTCATAATGTATTTGTAAATCATATGTTTATGCTAGAGAAAAAGGAAAATTGTTTTTGAGTCAAGTCCTCTTTTGAAATTTTAAGAGGGAAATTTTAAATTTGTAAAAATGAATTTTTGGCTCCTATTGTACAAGTTGGCCCCAACAGAATTAAGAAGTCGACCCCAAATTGAGTGACAAATTATTATAAATATAACCCTGATCTCTTCATTTGGACATACAAAAATTCGCCTTTCACAAGAGCAACTACAACTACTACAGGTTTGCAGATTCTTGAAGCAACTAGGCATCTCAAGCGAAGTCTTCTTGGCATCTTGTCTTTCGTCCCTTTCTCTTTTCATCTCCATCTTGCATGTGTGGAGTCTCTCTCTCTCATGTGCGCATATTTTATGTGTATTTGTAGCAACTATTTTTGGATTTGCTAAGGCCAAAATTTCTAGGGTTTGTCTTGAAGGTTGGAGACCAGGTTCTAAGGTTTTCTCTTCTTGTACAAAGAATTTATCTATTAAAAAGGGTTGTTGGGTTTCTCCCCTTCGTGGATTTTCCCAGGGTAAATCTTGTGTCTTTCTATGATCTCTATTGTTCTACCATTATATTGTTCTATTGCATTTATATGGTTGAATTTTTGAAGTGTAATTGCTTAATGATATATTGAAAAGTGAAAAGGAATTTTAGCATAATTAGAAGTAATTATCAGTTTTTCATAAATATTGTTCCTAGATCCATTGTATTAGGAATTTCAACATGGTATCAGATCTTTGGTGAAGAAAAGAACTTTGAGATCATTGTCAAAGAGAGACCTATCTTTAAGAAGACATTTCTTCTTCTCTATACACCTATGACTTCCTCTATGAAATCAGAAAACAAACTAGAAAGGGTGTCAAACTTCAGAGCGTGGAAAATGAGGATTGACCTTATCCTTGCCAAGAGAAAAGTTCTAGAAATGGTGAAAGGAAATATTATGGAACCAGAAGATGATGCAGAAAAGGAAAAGTATAAATATAATAATGATATCACTATCAAGAGCCTCATTGTGGACTCAATCATAGATCATTTGATTCCCTATATTTCAAATCTTGATACATCGAAGAAAATGTATGATTCCCTAACCAATCTATTTACATTTAAGAATGTTGGCCAAGTTATGAGCCTAAAGAATGAGTTTCGCGATGTTAAAATGAAAAACAATGATATAGTAGCATCATACTTTGTAAGGATCTCACAGCTAAGAGATCAACTTCAAGCTATCAATGAAAATATTTCTGAAAAAGAGATCGTGAATATTGCACTTAATGGTCTACCCAGATCATGGGATGCATTTGCATCAAGCATAAACACAAGAAAATAATTTCCTACTTTTGAAGAACTATGGACCTATTGTGCTCAAGAAGAATCAAGGATCATGTTAAGATAAAGAACCCAAAAGGAAGAAGACTATCAAAATTATGAAGTAAGATTCAAGAGGAATGGTGACAAGAAGAAATTTGGCTTTGAAAACAAGAATGGAGGAAGAAGACCTAATCATCAAAGGAAGAAAGACTTGTTAAAGGTTAAATGTTATGGTTGTCATAAATATGGCCATTAAAAAAATGAATGTCCTGAACTAGCAAAGAAGAGGAAAGGAAAGCATCATGCTTATGTAGCTGATATGAATGATGAAGAACCCTCAAAGAAATTCAAGAAAGAAAACATAATTTTCTTTTATATCTCCGCACTAACATGATCTACTAACGATGATGATGATATATGGTTAATAGATAGTGGTGCTTCTAGACACGTGACATGTGACCATGCCAATATCACAAGCATAAGGGAGAAAAGGATATCTTATAAAGTGAAACTTGGAGACAATCACTCTTATGCAGTCAAAGGCATTGGGAAAGCATCTATTGAGCTAGAATCCAGTAACAATGTACATCTCAACAATGTTCTATATGTACCAGGTTTGAAAAAGAATTTAGTTTCCATTTCTTGTTTAGAAGATAAAGGATATAGAATAAAATTTGTTGATGGGAAAGTAATTGTATAGATAATGCTAGAGTTATTGGAATTCATTAAGGAAGATTGTATAAACTCCTAGGTCTAAATGATCAAGCACTTTTTCATGATGAAATCAATCCTTGTGAGCTATGGCATAGAAGATATGCTCATCTTAATTATCAATCCTTGCCTTCATTAAATCAAATGGTGTTAGGTGTTCCTGAATTGAAACCAACGAATGAAGGCATATGTAAAGGATGTGCACTTGGGAAAAGTGTTAAGAATCCATTCTCAAGCAGTGAAAATAGATCCAAGGAAATATTGAACTTGATTCATTCTGATGTATGTGGTCCTATGCCTGTGAAGTATTTAGGAGGCTCTCTATATTATGTAACATTCATTGATGACTTCTCGTACAAGACATGGATGTACCTCTTAAAGTCAAAATATGAAGTATTTGACAAGTTCCAAGAATTCAAGGCTGAAGTGGAGAACTTGACAGGAAAGAATATCAATACCTTGGAATCAGATAATGGAGGAGAATACACCTCTAAAGAACTCATTTCCTTTTCTAAAGAAGATAATATTAAGAGGGAGACGATAGTCCCACATAATCCTCAACAAAATGGTGTAGCAGAAATAAATAACATATCCATTGAAGAATCTGTTAAGGCAATGTTGAATAATCAAAGTCTATCTATGTTCCTATGGGGAGAAGTAGTTCTGGTAGTTGTTTATGTTCAGAACCAAAGTCCCCATCGTATATCAAAAGATATGACTCCAGAAGAATCCTTCTTTAGGAAGAAACCATGTGTTGAACACTTGAGGATTTTTGGTTGTCCCATTTACATTCATGTCCCCAAGGATAAGAGAAAGAAGTTACAGCCTCCAGGAAAGAAGGGGATATTTGTTGGTTACAGTGAATTAACAAAAGCATATAGAATCTACATTTCATGGCAGCAAAAGGTTAAAGTCATCTGAGATGTCACTTTTGATGAGAAAATTACCGATTGAAAATCTATAGAAGATCTCATAGACTTCAACAATGAATAAGAGCACAAAGTTTCCAAGGAAGAAAATCCAGAGCATTCTAATGAAGATCCAAAAGGACCTCTTGAGCATGTAGAACCAGTTACGGTTCCTGAAATAAAAAAAAGGGCCAATATGGCTTAAATCCACCTTGCTGGAAGTTGAAGGACATTCAACTACAGTTGGCACCTTCAGGGAAAGTAAGAGACCTAAATGATTCTCTAGTTATGTGGAACTTATGACCAATCTTGTTAGTGCATAACCTTCCACCTTTGACGAAGAAGTTGAGAAGCAAGAATGGAAGGATGTTACGATGGAAGATCATCAATCCATCATGAAAAATGATGTATGAGAAATTGTGCCAAGACTTGAAGGAAAACCAGTAGTACTTCAAAATGGATTTACAAGATTAATCATGTGGTGGATGGATGTATTGATAAATGCAAGGAAAGATTAATGGCTAGAGGTTTCTCCTAGAAAGAGGGAGAAGACTATGATGAAACATTTTCACATGTTTCCAGATACACTTCTATTAGATCCATTATCTCTCTTGCAACCTCTATGAGTTGGACTCTACATTATATTGATGTAAAGACTACTTTTCTTAATGGAGTTATCAAAGAAGAAGTGTATATAGAACAACCTCAAGGATTTGAGGTACACAAGAAGGAAACTCATGTCTGCATATTAAAGAAGGACTTGTATGGAATCAAGAAAGCTCCAAGAGCTTGGTATGCTCCGATTGATAGCTACTTGAAAAGACTTCAATTTTCCAAGAGCCACGTTGATCCAAACCTTTATTATAAGGTTGTGAAGAATGCACCTATGATTTTACTATTATATGTTGATGACTTGTTTCTGATAGGTGCAAAGCCTCTCATTATCCAGTGTAAGAGGGAGCTGACCTTTGAACTCGATATGAAGGATGTTGGTCTGATGCATTACTATTTGGGACTAGAAGTATAGAAAAATTCCAATGAAATCCTCCTTGGTCAAGGAAAGTATATAGTAAAGATCCTTCAGAAGTTTGGGATGATGGATTGCAAATCCATTCTTACTCCCATGATAACAAATTTTAAGAAATTGAGAGACTTTGATTCCGATTTGATAGATCCATCTATCTACCAGTAGTTGATTGGCTCATTGATGCATCTAGTTAATACTAGGTCGGACATTTTCTTTGTTGTGAACACATTGAGCCAGTTCCAGGTGGAATCTAGACATGAGCATTGGATAACCGCAAATCATATTTTGAGATATTTGAGTGGCACACTAAATTATGGTTTGAGATATGTCTCAAACAGTGACTTACAAATGCAAGGATATACAGATTATGATTGGGTAGGGAATACAGATGACAGAAAGAGCACTTCATGAATATGCTTTAGTTTGGGCTCTGTTATGATCTCTTGGGATAGAAGGAAGCATAAGTCTGTCACACTCAACAATGCAGTGGAAGAGTACATTGAAACTTGTGATGTGTGTATAAAAGCAATATGGCTGATGCAGATTATGCTAAGAATGAGACAAAAACAAAAATATAGAAGAGAACACATAAATACAGTGAAACCCAACTTCTATTAATGAATAAGATAGAAAAACATTGTAGAACACAAGGTGGCATAATGTGGTAGCTTATCTCTGAAAAGAAAGAGATGTTGGCTACGCTTCATTCATAAGAAGCTTTACATTACACTCTATTGCATGCTTAAAGGGACTCCTTCACCTCAATTATATATGAGAGAGTGAGATGAGAACAATTCCCATGACGCATGTGGGATAAATTAATTTAAGTTTATAAAATTCCATAGGCATGTAAAACACTAGGAATTCCCAGGTGATCACCCATCCCAATACTACTCTAGCCCAAGCACGCTTAACTATGGATTTCTAATGGGATTTGGTCCATTAACTCTATTTAGTAGGCATGTATAGAAGATCATTACATGATGTCTATAATTAACAAATGAAGATGGTATTACATTCCATTCCCCATCAAAAGGGTGAATATCATGGTTTATCAAAACCATAGGCTTGAAATGTTCATTCAGTGGAAAAGGTGGTTGGCCACTGAGATCCACTTGCACCAATGGATCTGTAAGTTGGTTTCTGGACTGTTTGATCAGATGCTGGAATTGACCGTAATATACTGTGACAATCAAAGTCATGTAAATATTTTATAGAACCTTGTGTTCCATGACAGGTCGAAGCACATCGAGATCAAGTACTACTACATTCGTGATAAATTCCAGAAGGGAGAAATAAAGCTATGTTGGGCGCATGACTATTTTGGGAAGAAACTATATTTTTGGTGCACGCTTATTTTTGGGAGAAAGATCTGTTTTGGGAACAACCCTATTTTTGGAGAGAATGACCTATTTTTGGAGCACGTGCAAGATGTGGCAAAAAAACAACATGCAAAAAAAAAAAGGAAAAGCGACATGCAGGAGGAAAAGCAACATGGCGCACATGCAGATAGTCCTAACCATGATAGGGTTAGGGTTTTTTACAAACATTGTAACGGCTATAAGCCTATAAAGTAGTATAAATAAGGACCTAGGAGGTCTAGGAAAGGATATACCGAGGGAGGAAGAGAGAGAGAAAAAGAGAGAAGTGCGATCAATTGATAATTGTAAGCAAGTTTTGTTATGGTTCTTGTGGTAGAGTCGAATAAGATAGGTTTAGAGGGTTAGGTCACATGATAAGGATCCTGGTGTGATCTAGTCAGCCTGACATAGGGTACTTACCCTCATTTTGATTGTATTATTGAATATGTAATGCACGCAGCGTGAAATTTTGTCGCAGAATAAATAAAAGATAAGAGAAGCCAGATCTTTGTGGACGTAGCCCTAGGAGGGGGTGAACCACGATAAACCTTGTGTTCTATGTGATTGTTAATGAATTCTTTACTTTTCTGTTAATCAATAACTCAATAATGAATGGTTAAAGTAGTTGTATCAACATGCATGCATAGTTTTAAAGATGAATGAATCATTAACAAGGATAATGCATAAGGAAGAAAAGAAGCCAACCACAATCCCCACTCATTCCTAGACTGCAAACACCTGAGTATTGCAGTCCCCCATAAAATCTATCTCGGGTGAGACTACGTTGTGCACCTTGTGTGTAGAATTGCCTTCTAGTTTACCAAGAGGGCCGATAGTTTTGAGGGTTTTGTTGGAAACTTGTAAGAGACCTGAACTTGGGTCAGCCCAAGAACTAACCAACAAGCTCCAGTATATCTCCATTGATGAGAAGACAGTTGATATTATGATGAGGCCTCTATGCATAACTAAGTTTGTATACTTCAGGGACAAGCTGGTACTTGTGGAGATTACTCCTCTTGCTGAGAGGGAGTGTTGATGGACATACATTCTCTTTATTTCACAGGGAGTGACCAGATTAGAGAGAATGGTCTAAGTTGGTACCATGGATGGACGTTCTCCCTATGTCACAAGTAGTGACCAGATTAGGGATGAATGGTCTAGGACAAACATTCTTCGTGTGTCATAGGTAGTGACCAAATTGGGAAGAATGGTCTTTCTCCCTATGTCACAGCCAATGACCAGATTATGGAGAATGGTACAGGGAAGTCACTCTTCCCATGTCACGAATAGTGACCAGATAAGGAAGAGTGGTCCTTATGCCTGTATCACAGGTAGTGACCATATTAGGGAGAATTGAGTAGGACACTCATTCTTCTTGTTTCATGGGTAGTGACCAGATTAATAAGAATGGTCCTTGTTACCTAGAGTCACTCAATTGAGTGTGTGGCTTTCAACACTTAATACCTGCAACATCATGCCCAAAATAATCAGATAGGGTGTGGCTCCAATTAGAACCTTCAAGGAAAGTAAGAGACCTAAATGATTCTTTAGTTATGTGGCACTTATGACCAATCTTGTTAATGCAGAACCTTCCACCTTTGAAGACGCAGTTGAGAACCATTAATGGAAGGATGATATGATGGAAGAGTATCAATTCATCATGAAAAATGATGTATGGGAAATTGTGCCAAGAACTGAAGGAAATTTTGTAGTGACTTCAAAATGGATTTACAATACTAAGCACGCAGTGGATGGAGGTATTGATAAAAACAAGGAAAGATTCATGGTTAGAGGTTTTGTCCCGGAAAGAGGGAGAAGACTATGATGAAACATTTGCACTTGTTTCCAGATACATTTCTATTAGATCCATTATCTCTCTTCCAGCCTCTATGGGTTGGAGTCTACATATGATGGATTCAAATACTGCTTTACTTAATGGATTTATTGAAGAAGAAATGTATATAGAACAACCTCAAGGCTTTGAGGTACACAAAAAGGAAACTCATGTTTTTGGATTAAAGAAGGTCTTGTATAGACTCAAGCAAGCTCCAAGAGATTGGTATGCTCGTATTGATAGCTACTTGACAATACATGGATTTTCCAAGAGCCACATTGATCTAAACCTTTATTACAAGGTTGTGAAGAATGAACCTATGATTTTACTATAATATGTTGATGACTTGTTTCTGACAGGTGCAAAGCCTCTCATTATTCAGTGTAAGAGGGAGTTGTCCTTTGAATTGGATATGAAGGATCTTGGTCTAATGCATTGCTATTTGGGACTAGAAGTATTAAAAAATCCCAATGAAATCTTCCTTGGTCAAGGAAAGTATATAGTAAATATCCTTCAGAATTTAGGGATGATGAATTGCAAATCCATGCCTACTCCCATGATAACAAATTTGAAGAAATTGAGAGACTTTGATTATGATATGATAGATCCATCTATCTACTAGTAGTTGATTGGATCATTGATGTATCTGGTTAATACCAGGCCAGGCATTTTCTTTTCTGGAAACATGTTGAGCCAATTCTAGGTGGAACCGAGACATGAGCACTGGATAATCACAAAGCATATTTTGAGATATTTGAGTGGCAAACTAAATTATGGTTTGAGATATGTCTCAAACATTGAATTACAACTACAAGGATATACAGATTATGATTGGGTACGGAATGCAAATGATAGAGAGAGAACTTCATGAATATGCTTCATTTTGGGCTCTGCTATGATCTCTTGGGCTAGCAGGAAGTAGAAGTTTTTTGTACTCAACACTGTAGAGGAAGAGTACACTGCAGCTTGTGATGAGTGTACGAAAGCAGTATGGCTTTGTAAGTTGTTTTCCAGACTGTTTAATCAAGTGTTGGAATTAATCGTAATATACTGTGACAATCAAACTTGTGAAAATATTTCAGAGAACCTCGTGTTTCATGATAGGTAGAAGCACATCGAGATCACGTACTACTACCTCCATGATAAATTCCAAAAGGGAGAAATAAAGCTCTAGTATATCTCCAACGATGAGTAGACAATTGATATTATGATGAAGCCTTTGTACAAAACTAAGTTTGTATACTTCAGGGACAAGCTGAGACTCGTGGAGATTACTCCTCTCATTGAGAGGGAGTGTTGATAGATAAACATTCTCTTTGTGTCACGAGGAGTGACCAGATTAGAGAGAATGATCTAGGTTGGTACCATGGAAGGACATTCTCCACGTGTCACGGGTAGTGACCATATTAGGGATGAATGGTCCAGGACGAACATTCTTCCCATGTCATAGGTAGTGACCAGATTAGGAAGAATTCTCTTTCTCCCTATGTCACAGGCAGTGACCAGATTAGGGAGAATGGTACAAGGTAGTCACTCTTCTTGTGTCACTTAAAATGACCAGATTAGGAAGGGTGGTCCTTCTCCCTGTGTCACAGTCAGTGACTAGATTAGGGAGAATGGAGTAGGACAATCATTCTTCTTGTGTCACAAGTAGTGACTAGATTAATAAGAATGGTCCATGTGTCCCATAGTTACTCAATTGAGTGTGTGGCTTTCAACACTTGATACCTACAACATCATTCCCAGATTACTCAGATAGAGTGTGGCTCAGAAATTTGATGATGTGTCATGACATATGATACTGATGTTGATGATGATTTGATATAACCCTTTTAATAGATAAATTTGTCAACTTGAGAACATTTAGATGGTCATTCTGAATACCTCTGTAGTTAAGAGGGAGTGTTGAATTTTTGTAACTATGGTCAATCTTCATAATTTTTTTGAAAAACATATTTTTATGCTTGAGAAAAAAAGAAAATTGTTTTTGAGTCAAGTCCACTTTCAAAATTTTAAGAGGGAAATTTTAAAATTGTAAAAATGAATTTTTGGCTCCAATTGTACAACTCGGCCGCAGCAGAACTAAGAATTCATCCCCAAACTGAGTGACAAATTAGTATAAATATATCCCTGAGCTCTTCATTTGGACATACAATAATTCGCCTTTCACAAGAGCAACTGCAACTACTACATGTTCACTGATTCTTGAAGCAACTAGGCATCCCAAGCGAAGTATTCTTTGCATCTTGTCTTTCATCATTTTTTCTCTTCATCTCCAACTCACATGTGTGGAGTCTCTCTCTCTCTCTCTCTCTCTCTCTCTCTCTCTCTCTCTCTCTCTCTCATGTGCACATCTTTTCTGTGTAGCTGCAACAACTAATGTTGGATTTGCTAAGGTGGAAATTTCTAGGGTTTGTCTTGAAGACCGAAGACCAGGTTCTAAGGGTTTCTCTTGTTGTACACAAAATTTATCTATTAAAAAGGGTTGTTGGGTTTTTCACCTTCGTGGGTTTTCCTAGGGTAAATCTTGTGTCTTTCTGTGATCTCTATTGTTCTATCGTTATACTGTTCTATTGCATTTATATGGTTGAATTTTTGAATTGTAATTGCTTAATGATATATTGAAAAGTGAAAAGGAAGTTTACCGTCATTAGAAGTAATTATCAGTTTTTCAGAAATATTTTTCCTAGATCCATTGTACTAGAAATTTCAACATTCCTCACTTTATTACAAGTGGTTTCCTAGTCTCAAGGAGGAAGTTAAGGGTCTCATGATTTGGTTGAGATGCTTTCTCATTTTTTTTCTTTCAGTGGTTATGAGATCCTAAATTTGTGTATCTTGTCTCCTTGGATTATGGAGACTAAGTAAGATATTTAAACTCCTTATTGGGGGAGATTTAAGGAGGCTCTTTTGGAGGCTATTTTGGGGATATCTTTGAGGAGAGAATTGAGAAATCATTCTTGTGGTTTTCAAGCCCCTTTAGGCCCATTTGAAAGAGATTTGAGAAGAATGTAGTCCTTCTGGTGTCTGAAGAAATGTCACTTGTGTGAGAGCCTTGGAGCATGTGCCACATTTTGTGAGAATATTTCATCCCTTTAAAAGGAAGGATAATCAAGTGATTCATATTCCAAGTAAATCTGGAGACGTAGCCAGAAGGTTCTAGTGAACTCCTTTAACAACTTGGTGATCTCTTGCCTCATGTGTGCATCTCTTGTCTCATGTTTGCTTATGCATGTTTTATTTATGCAATTATTATTATTAAATGCATTAAGTAATGGATTATGATACTAATAGTACATTCACCAAGTTAATATTCAATTCAAGTCTTCATAAATACATCTTTTCACCTTTGATGCAATCAAGTTCAATAAATCTGCAATTGTAAATCTAAACTTTGTTAAGTGGCCTAGAACCAAATCAAGTTTGGTATCAGTGTCACCCCAGTTTCAGATCAAGTGGTATCAAAGGAGGATTGACAAGGATTGTAGGTGTTGAATACAAGATGGAAAAGACACCAAAACATGCATGGATCAATGAGCTACATGAAATCAACCAAAGAATTCAAGAGGAGAATGTCGAGTTGAAGAAAATGTTGCAAGATGCAAAGGAAGAGAATCAGAGGTTGTGACTTCAATTACAAGCCACATGAGAGGATTTGGAAAAGTTGCAAGATGATGAAGGCTTAGTAAATCCATCCCCCACACCTGATCCATAAACGGTAACTGAGGTAAACAATACTTCTTCAGTTTCATGTTCTTCTCCTCATGATGATGATTTTGGTTCTTTTGAAAAGCACACTACAAGCATTGGATTGAAGATAGTGAAGAAAATGGGATATGA
This sequence comes from Picea engelmannii, assembly GCA_009831015.1. Lineage (NCBI taxonomy): Eukaryota > Viridiplantae > Streptophyta > Pinopsida > Pinales > Pinaceae > Picea > Picea engelmannii. Next base: position 94,610 of record ML814767.1, on the reverse strand, counting down.
CTGAGGAAGCCTTGGAGCCAATGGCCAAGGAATTGTGAATCCCATCAAAGTGGTGGGAATACCTCGATATGAAGGACTGGGCTATGTCAGAGAGGAAGTTGGATAATTCTCCAAAACCACAAAAGCAAGAGAGTCCTCAAGTGACAAGTCTGAATCAGTGCAGGCTAAGAGCACATCATACATTTTCGATGATCGTGATTACGATTCATCTCTAAAGGGAGATGAGAATTACAAAAGGGGATCTCAGGAAATTTCTCCTCGCTAGGCCTACACTAGAGACAACCAAGAAAGGTATAAAAAGTCTCATTATTCAAATGTTCCTTTTGATTACAAGCAAATTGGCAATGTAAAGCAAAATTTATGGCATAGAAAACCATGTACATTTTGTGGTTGGAATAACCATGTTGCTACCAAGTGTTAGAAAAGAATGGATTTGGTACAGGAAGAAGCCATGACATGAAGACCCTTCTCCACATGAGGATAAAAAGAAGGGCAAGAAAACCTGGGTAAAGAAGAACCTTTGCACCCATTGTGACAAGGGTGGACATTAGGAAGCCACATGTTGGACACTATATCCAGATCTACGTCCAAAAAAGGACAAGAAATTTGGACAAGTACCTATGAAGGAATCAACAGATGAAGCAAATCAGAAAGGAATCCAATTATCGGAAGAAGTCCAACTATAGACAAAGAGACAACTCGAGAATGAGGACATATTTGTCTTGATGATTGAAAGGATGGGTAGACTTTTTGAGTTATTTGAGTGTAGACATCATGGTAAATAACTTATTCATGCAACACAATGATATTTTATGAATTTTGGGACAACAAAGAATGTCGTTGGATAACCCATTTTGAGTAATCGAGCCATGGGGCTCCAAAATAGCTTAAAAACAAAAGTGCTCAGAATTTGTTGAAACCAACTCTATGTCGCAGAGCTCGTTGATACCTTTCCAATGGAACAAATGGATCATCAAATAGAGTGACGAAAAAAAAAATTATGGCCATCTAAAGTTTTTAGCAAATAAGCAAAACTAGTGAAATTCGTACAGTGCGGATGTTAGCATGTTGATTTGGTAGACCGTACAGTCCTGAAGTGGTAGCATGAGAGGAAGCCATATGCCATCCATACAGATGACGTGGTAGGTCATACATGCTAACATGTTAGGTCGTACAACTCTCATGATGCTCACTGGGTCGATGACGTCATCTTGACGTGGCAGATGACTGGGTAGTACGTCCGTGGCGTGGTAGATGATGTCAACATGATGTGGTGCGGACTGGACCGATGATGTGGCAATTGATGTGGTGTTGACTAGATCATTGATGCAGACGCTGACTGGGTCACTTACTTGGAAAACCATATAGTTGACGTGGTAGATCCGTATAGGCTGACGTGGTGTTGATGCAGACATTGACTAGTCTGATGACATGTAAGCCATACACACAAACAACAGAACGTATAGGGTGATGTTGCATTGAATGTACGATAGCATGGAATATCCATATAGGATAATGTGGCACTGAAAATACGATGATTGGTAGATCCATATAGGATGATGTGGTGTTGATTGGGCTAATGGTGTGGTAATCATACGCATAGTCAGTAGACCGTACAGGGTGATGTGGTGTTGATTGTATGATGACATGGTAGGTCGTACAGGATGACGTGGATCTAATGTCAACATTTGATGTTCCACACAGTTTGAAGGTGATGTTAGCATGTTGACGTGGAAGTACGATTGGCTGCCACATGGCATGCCAATTTGGCATTTTTGGGTTGCCAAATGACCCAATGGAAAAGTGACATGTGGCACCCCCAGGAGGCACCATGTGTCCCACTTGTAGCATGACACATGGTAGTGACATCAACATATGATTGACATGCATTTCAAGATCTATACAAGCATTTAATGTAGGTTGTATGCCCTGTTTGGCATGCATTTCGAGGCAAAGAGCCTAATGGGTCAAGAAGTCAAAGTGACGAAATTGGATGAAAGTACAATTATTTTTACATGATTTTTCACCACGAATTCACTGGTGTAGTTAGAATTTGGATTCGAGTAGCGGATTTTTGAGCTCATGGCATAAGCCCACTTTTGTCATTAATGCATGGAACATTTTTCAAGGTAGAGGGCCTTGGGGGTCCCATAAGTCACAATAATGGAATTGGACGAAAGTCCAAACATTTTTGCATGATTTCTCACCATGAATCAACTGGTGTAGTTCATTTTTTGATATGAGGGATCATGGCAGAAACCCACTTTTGTCATTAATGCATGGCACATTTTTCGAGGCAGAGTTGCACTTTTCAGAACAGGTCGAGTTTACTGTCAAAAGTTATAGAATGAGGAGAAGGACCTGTTGGTACTATGTATGCCAAAATTTGAACAACTCTTTGAGCACCTTGGCACGAAAATAAATGTAAGTTTATGCATTTATGGTTTTTTCCTCTTTTTGAAAATTCCAAGAGGATTAATGTATGTTGTAGATTATGGTGATGTTTGAGTGTTGCAGCATGGCAACAAGATCTAAATTATTGCAGGAAATTCATTATTTGAGCCTTGCACATAAACCGAGACAGTTCGGTAAGAGGCCATTCTAAAACTTTGACAGAAAGTAATTATGTTTACAACCAAAAGTATCATAATTGTGAGACGAGTATGATGATTATGGAATTTTCCTTATTTGTTATGTTGCACATGTTTGTAATGGGGGATTTTAAAAAACATAGAATTGCCACTAGTGCACATTTGGGGGTATTCGCCTTAATGTTAATGATGTAACATGTTATAATTAGACACTCTTGAAAGTGATGAGAAGAGTGAGACATTTTTTTCTATGCCTAAACCTTGAAAGCCTTGTTGGCAACATTGTAATGGGTCGTGTAGCCGTTGTTGAGTGAGAGACATTCCTTTTCCTAGGCCTACTTTGGCAACATTGTAATGGATCTTATAGACACTATTGAGTGAGAGGTATTAATTTGTCTAAGGCCTATTTTGGAAACCATTGTAAACTTGTCCATGAGTGTTTTATAAACTCTTGGCAATTATGGTATTGATTTGAAATTTGAAAAAGTTGTGATCGTGTATTATCAACTACAAATTTGCATTGATGCAAGTGTTGGCATTGACATCCTCATTCTGAAGTACAAAGGTGAAGGAGAAGAAGGGTACAACCTTTCAGAGATATTTCTTATGAAGATCAGGGAATCAACTACGAGTTTGCATTGATGCAAGTGTTGGCATCGACATCCTCATTCCAAAGTACAGAGGTGAAGGAGAAGAAGGTTGTGGCCTGTCAGAGACATTTGTTATGCAGATCAAGCAGTGGGGAAGTACATCGTGGAGTGTAAGACTCTTCCTAGAAGCTGGTTGCGAAGATTCACATTGCAGTTTCTCTCTATACTTTTGGAGGACAAAAAATTATTTTTTTGGGGAGGTGTGATCCAAGAGGATCTCCGCAAAATGAATGATTACTTTGCACACCATGGAGAAGATCATTAAAATACTAATTGATAATAGGTGGAAAATAATAATTAATGCTCATGAATGACTTAATTAAATTGTAAAAATGGTTAATACTTAAAATGAGTATGAGAAACTCATGCATTAGTCATGCATATTGGAAAAATTATTAATGCTTGAAGTGAGTTTGAGAATCTCACGTATTATTCATTTAATTGTAAAAATGGGAAATTAGTTTTGTGAGAGAATCCAACTCACAAATTGATTTCCTAATTTTAAGGGGAAATTGGTTTCTTAGTCTCAAGGGGGAAGTTAAGGGTATCATGAGTTGGTTTGGACTCCTCCTCACTTTATTACAAGTGGTTTCCTAGTCTCAAGGAGGACGGTAAGGGTCTCAATAGTTGGTTGAGATGATTTCTCATTTTTTTCCTTGAGTGGTTATGAGATCCTAAATTTGTGGATCTTGTTTCCTTGGATTATGGAGACTAAGGAAACTATTTAAACTCCTTATTGGGAGAGATTCATTTGAGAGATCTTTGAGAAGAATGCAGTCCTTCTAGTGTCTAAAGAAATTTCACTTATGTGAGAACCTTGGATCATGTGCCACATTTTGTGAGAATATTTCAGCCCTTTCAAAGGAAGGATAATCAAGCGATTTGTATTCCAAGCGGATCTGGAGATGTAGCCAAAAGGTTCTGGTGAACTCCATTAACAACTTGGTGATCTCTTGCCTCATGTGTGAATTTCTTGTCTCATGTTTTCTTATGCATGTTTTGTTTCCGCAATTATGTTTATTGAATGCATTAAGTAATGGATTATGAGACTAATAGCACATTCACCAAGTTAATATTCAATTCAGATTCAAGCGTTCATAAATACATCTTTTCACCTTTGATGCAATCAAGTTCAATAGATCCACAATTGTAAATGTGACCTTTTTTAAGTGGCCTAGAACCAAATCAAATTTCGTATCAATGTCACCCTGGTTTTAGATCAACTGGTGCTCTCTATACATAGTAAGCACACCGACATGTATTTAAACATCACCGCTTTATTTCAATTAGAAATATTATTGAAAAATCCTTTTCGTGGTTGGTGGTGTGCATTTTTCCTAAACATGCACCGGGGCACATTGTTTACAAAGTGCACCATTGAGTTTAAAATGGTAAAATAATTGTTTTTATGTGGAAATCGTCATTTCTTAAATTTGTTCACTGCTCGAATGTGTGTAATAAACAATACTTAGGAAGCCATGCTTTTCTTATTTCATAAAGCACCGATTGAATACAAAAAATTGTAAAACTTTTTCAATTTCGCAACGACACTGTTATATTATATTAGTGTGTATATGTATGTTGACACACTAATGTGTATAAATATTATTGGTACCCTAGTACGAATGATGTTACTATACACGCCGAGATCTTATTTAAAAAAAAATAAGTAATTTTTATATCTTTTTTTTTCAAGTAGATTTTGAAAATTCCAAGGGACAAACAAGGGAAAACCAAGACATGTCAATAGGAATGTCCAAAAAAGTTTAGAAGAATATGTTAAGAGAAATGAACATAATTGTGTCGCAAGAGGATCCATCCCAACTACAATGTACATCAAAGGTATGTAATCATTTATTTATTCTTTTATGTACATCGAATTTAAGTATCATGTGAAATATTATTTTTCAATTGTTCTATTGCAAAAAAGAAAAACAAATAGAATCCATTCAACACATAAGACAAGATGGCGAGGAATACAAGGTTTGATCACAAGATTTGTGAGTACTTACGTTTTCAACCTTAATATTTTGTGTTTACTGTGATATTTATATTTAAATAATTAATTTACACTTGTCCATGAATGTCTTTTACTAGGTGCTAACATACAAAGAGGAGCCAACCCATGAATTGATAAACATAGGGCTAAGTATGGGTTGTGAGTATATGTTGAAGAATGAAAGTTTAATTGAACAATTTGTAAGTAGCTATGTTGTTTAACTTCCCTTGCTTTATAACTAATCAAAAAACAAGAAAACTTTATATTGATTATATCGACTATGCTTTGTCATGTCGTATTAAACATGCAGGAAACAAAGTATGGAATGTAGCCAACATAGGAGATTTTGAGAGAATTCATGAAGCATGGATTCAAAAGAATGGGTATTGTTTATGAAATAGTTGGTGCTCAGGTATGTTTTTTGATTTTCATAGTCATGTATATTCTTTATTTGTGTAAATTAGTATCTATAAATTACCTTCTATCAAAAACGATATACATATTGTTTGTCAGAGATGAGTTTCCGTTGAAGGAAACCAACTCATCACCATGCCAATTCAAATAAAAGGTGCCTCGTAGGGCCAAAAAATATGATGTCAAGTTTTCATAAGTTCTAATAAACTAAAGGTCTAAACTATTACTTATAACCATGTACCACAAAGAGACTAAACATAAAAACCATCTAAATTAGAGGAGGATTGTGGCTATTCATTGCATCATTTCCCATGCTACCCAATGGGAGAAGGACAAGATATTGGAGAATGACTGCATCTTGTGCCATCATCTCGATCTTTGAATGCTACAAATGAGAATTGGCCTTTGTGGCTACTAGCAAAGAGATGCATTGATTCACTAGCTCAATGCGATGAGTCAGATCTACAATTTCTCTATGAACTTCAAAAATCAGCTAAAGGAAGTTCTCCAATGAATCTTGGTGAAAGGAAGATTTGTATTCATTGTGATTATCCATAGAAGAGTGATAGGAGCCTAGATATGGGGTCGCGTCCTTGAGACTATCATGGGAAACCAGACTAGGGGGCCAAGGACATGGAGGAGTATTGGTTGTGGAGCCTGATTATCTTCCTAAATCAAAGGTCTTTTTTCAATTTCATTTG
>ML814767.1:76239-88180 GCA_009831015.1 Picea engelmannii | reverse complement strand
TTTGGAGCCTCCCCTTGGAGGGGGATTCAGGGGTAGCAACCACGAAGAGAAATTTTGGACAAAATTGCCTTGGAAAATATTGTAATTTTGTAGTCAATCTAGACCGTTCATTAAAAGGTTGCAGATATTTTGGTAGAATTTATGTTAGGGAATTTTTTCCCTAGAAGGAAACTCTATTTTGTGTATGAGAGAATTGTATTGTGGTCGTGTGAGCGAGTGAATATTGTATTCTAAGAGAGGATATTGTGAGAGAAATAAGAGGAATTTACAACAAGTATGTTTTAGGTTGTATCCCTTCATTTGTTGGATAATAAAAAAAGAAGGCCCCACAAATTTCTCTGGTGGACATAGCCCACACTGGGTGAACCACGTATATTTGTGTCTCTATTGTATTGTGTATCTTCTGTGTTTTATTTCTGCATTTGTTTTATTTTATTGCTCCACAATCCTGTTTTTCTAACAATTGGTATCATAGAGAAAGGTAACTCACAAGAAAAGAGGGTTCTTGGTTTGAGTGGGAGTAATGGAAAAAGATGGAAAGTTTAAGGTCCTGGTTTGAGTGGGAGTAATGGTGAAAGATGGAAAATTTAAGGTCGAGAAATTTAATAGAAAAAACTATCAGTATGGAAGATGCAGATGGAAGAATATTTATATCAGAAGGATCTTTACCTACCATTGGGTGGAAAATAAAATCAATCGATGAGTATGAAGGAGGAAGAATGAGATATTCTTTTCAAAAAGGCGCTGGGAATGATACAGATGTGCCTGACAGCATTGGTGGATTTCAATATTTTGAAAGAAAATACAACGGAGGATCCGATGAATGCATTAGCTAAAATATATGAAAAAACATCGGTTTCCAACAAGGTATTTCTAATGATGTGATTATTTAATATGAAGATGTCAGAAGATGGGTCTATTTCCGATCATTTGAATGAATTCAATATGGTTACTAATCAACTAAGTTTTTTAAAAGTGGAATTTGATAATGAGGTTAGAGATCTTATAATCTTGTGCTCATTTCCAGGAATTTGGAACAGATTGGTCATGGCTATAAGTAACTCTGTCTCTAGTTCAAACACTCTAGAATTTGATGATGTTGTTGGTGTTATCCTTAGTGAGGAGATGCAACAGAAAATATCAGGTGAGACATCAAGTAATGCATTGACCATGGAGAATAGGGGAAGACAAAGGGAAAGAGGAAAGAGTCTAGGAAACCGTGGGAATTATAGGAAGGGAATATCCAAATCCAGACTAGGAAATATAGAGTGTTGGAATTGTGAGAAGAAAAGACATCTGAAGAAAGACTGTAGAGATCCAAAGAAACAAAGAGATAGACAACATGAGAAAAATCAGGAAGCAAATTTAGTAGGTGATGTGTTACAAGATGATTTAATTCTTTCTTTAGATAATATTACTGAGTCTTGGGTAGTATATTCAAGGGCTTCATTTCATGCCACATCCCATAGGAAATATTTTCAATATTATGTTCAAGGTGATTTTGGACAAGTTTATTTGGGTGATGATGAACCATGTCAAATTATTGGAATGGGTAAAGTAAAAATAAAGAAAAAGAATGGAAACCAATGGTTACTGAAAGAGGTGAGACATATACCATATTTGAGAATAAATCTAATTTCAACAGGACAATTGGCAAGTGAAGGTTGTATATCTACATTTACAGATAAGGCATGGAAGGTCATTAAAGGATCACTAGTAATGGAAAAAGGAGAGAAGGTAGGTACATTGTATTTATGCACTGGTAATGTTGAATCTTCTATTTGTTTATCTTATATAGGTGTGGATACAACATTGTGGAATCATAGGCATGTACACATAAGTGAGAACGGGATGCAGATAATTCAAAAAATGATTTTTTTTTCTAGATCTTAAACAAGTTGATTTGGATTTCCGAGAGCACTATATTTATGGAAAACAAAAGAGAGTCATATTTCTTAGAGTCGGGAAGGAAAAGAAGAATGAAAAGTTAGATCTTGTGCATATAGATGTATGGGGAACAACTCAGGTATCATCTCTTGGTGCTCTTGTTATTATCTTATGTTTATTAATGATGCAACTAGAAAAACTTGGGTTTATTGAATTCGACATAAATATGATATTTTTTACACTTTCAAGAAATGAAAAGATTTGGTTGAGACTGAGACAAGAAAAATGTTGAAGTGTCTCGGATCAGAAAATGGAGGCGAATACTGTAGTAAGAAGTTTGATAATTATTGTTCATACCATGGGATTCATAGAGAGAAGACAATTCCAACAACACCAAAAGAAAAAGGTGTGTCGGAAAGGATGAATATAACAATCATGGAACGTGCAAGGAGTATGATATTGCATGTTGGGTTGCACTTACAGTTTTGGGTAGATGTTGTAGATGATGTTGTTTAATTAATAAACAGAGGGACTTCAAGCTCCTTGGATGGTGGCATTCCAGAGGAGGGATGGACAGGTAAAAAGGTAAACTACTAATTTTTGAAGACTTTCGGTTGTGAGGCATTTGTCCATATTGATAAAGAAAATAGAACAAAGCTTGAGGAAAAATCCAAGAAGTGCACCTTTATTGGATACAGTGTTAATGATTTTGGTTATCGCTTAAGGGATTGTGAAAATCATAAAATCATTATGAGTAGATATGCGGTATTCAACGAAAAGGTCAGGTATAGAGATCAGTTGCATGGAAAGAAATAGGAAAATGAAAACACAGAATACACTGTGCTTGATGAAATAAAAGAAAGTGAAATTCCAAAGGTACCCGAAAATCAAAATGTACAAAAACAAGAGAAGCAGGTACCTCAAACTCCTGCAAGTGTTGTTAGAAGATCTATTAGGTTAAGTAGACCCCCTAAATGATACTCTCCTTAATTATATTAGTTATTTTTTACTGATTCTGGTGAACCGGAAACTTATGAAGACGTAATGCAAGTAGACACTAAAAAGAAGTGGGAGCAAAGCATGAAAGAGGAAATGGATTCCTTGGTAAATAAATAGACTTGGGATTTGGTTAAGTTTCCTGTAGGAAAAAGAGCATTACTGAATAAATGGTTTTACATGTTGAACGAAGAAAATGGAGGAAAAAGTGGTACAAGGTCAGACTTGTTATAAAGGGGCTTGCACAGAAGAAATGTATAGATTTTGATGAAATATTTTATCCTGTTGTTAAAATGAATTCAATTAGGACTATTTTAAGTCTTGTGGCAGTAGAAGATTTGCATCTTGAACAATTAGATGTAAAACAACTTTTCTCCATGGGGATTTGGAGGAAGAGATTTATATGCAACAACCACAGGGGTATGAGGTCAAAGGAAAGGAGAATTTGATAAGAAGGTTGAAGAAGAGCTTGTATGGACTAAATCAAGCTCCAAGGCAGTGGTATTTGAAGTTTGTCAGGTTTATGACAGAACAAGGTTATATTAGATGTAATTATGATCATTGTGTTTATTTTAAGAGGCTAGAAAATGGAAGCTATATTATCTTGCTATTGTATGTAGATGGCATTCTTGTTGTAGGGTCTAACATGCAGGATATAAATGTGCAAAAAAAGAAATTAGCTAATTCATTTGTGATGAAGGATTTGGGTGCTGCAAAGGAAATCCTTGGTATGAGAATAACAATAGACATGAAAAATTGAAAATTGAGATTGTCTCAGGGTGAGTACATAGAGAAGGTGTTGGAGAGGTTTAGAATGCATAATGAAAAACCCGTTAATACACCTTTGGTTAGCCATTTCAAATTAACCAAGGAAATATGTCCCAAGACACAAGAGCAGATAGAATACATGTCCAGGGTCCCTTATTCATCAGCAGTTAGCAGCTTGATGTATGTTATGGTGTGCACAAGACCAAATATTGCACATGCAGTGGGAGTTGTGAGAAGGTATATGAACAATCTAGGTAAATAACATTGGGAGGCAATAAAGTGGATACTTAGGTATTTGAGAGGTATTGCTACTCATGCATTAGTTTTTGGAGGTTCAGACATGGTTCTATAGGGATATGTTGATCTAGATACGACATGTGATAAAGATAGAAAGAGGAGAAACATAGGGTATGTTTTTACTGTAGGTGGAACAACATTAAGTTGGATATCAAAACTGCAAAAGGTTTTTGCACTTTCAACAATGGAAGCAGATTATGTTGTTTCTACACAGGATAGTAAAGAGATGATTTGGTTACAGAGGTTAATGCAAGAATTGGGAAAGAAGTAGGAGAATAGTAGGTTGTATTGTGACAACCAAAGAGCCATTCATCTTACAAAGAACTCAACCCTCCATTCCAATACTAAGCATACACATCTCAGGTAGCATTTCATACGATCTATTTTGGAAGATGGACAATTGAAGTTGGAAAAGATACATACTAGCCAAAAGGCAGTAACAAGGGAGAAACTAGGTTCCTACTTAGTTTCAGTTGGCCTTCAAGAATGAAGGTGAAGATGATAAATCTGCCAGGTCCAAGGTGGATCATAGTCCAATATGTACAACAACAGTGAAGTTGTTGTGATTAGTCTCCAAGTGGGAGATTGTTGGTTGTGGAGCCTGATTATCTTCCTGAATCAAAGGTCTTATCTCAACCACATTTGGACCCCATTACCTGACGGGGGGTGTGGGGTGGATTTTTCCCCCACTTCTCTCACTAGGAAGGGGGGAAGAAATAAATTTTGGAGCCCCCCTCCCCAAGCGAGAGATTTGGGGGCAGCGACCCCAAAGAAAAATTTTGGAAGAAAATGCCTTGTAAAATATTGTAATTTCATAGTCAATATGGACTATTCATTACAAGGTCGCATATTTGATGGTAGAAGTTATATTAGAGATTTTTTTCCCTAGAAGGAACCCTCTTTTATTTATGAGGGAATTATATCGTGACTGTGTGAGTGAGTGAATATTGTATTATGAGAGAGGAGACAGTTAGAGCAAGAAGATGAAGTTACAACGAGTATGTTGTAGGTTGTATCCCTTCATTTGTTGGATAATAAAAAAAGGAAGGACTTGGAAATTTCTCTAGTGGACCTAGACCACATTGGGTGTACCACACATATTTGTGTCTTTATTGTATTATGTATCTTCTGTGTTTTATTTGTTCATTTTTTATTTTTTTTATTGCTCCGTGATCCTATTTTTATAACAAGGAGAAGATCAATGAGAAATTGGAAAAGGACGGTAACCAAGGGAAATTCCATCCTAATCAAACCACTCAACCTGGAAGCCCCATACATTGGCCTTCTTCCCATTGCATTGTTTATTATTATTGTCCGAGTGATTACTTGAAACTCCACTAACATTCCTTTGTCGATCGATGCCAAAATTTTCATGGCTGCCCATATATGATCTCTTGAATTTATATAATTATTGGTTCTACGAGAATGGGCTCGCTCTCATCTGCACGTCATAGTATCCCTAGGAGAGATAGGAATACCACCAATTCATATCACAATTCTACCAAACCAAATCTAATTATGAAAAAAATAATTCCAAATCCTCCATGATGAACCCATACCTAGCACATTTAACCAACGCAATAAAGTCATATCCAGTCTGCATGGATTTGAGCAATTAGTTATCTCTCTCTTCATTCCTAAGTACTATGCATACAACTCCATGGTTTTAGTAGATATATTGTGCAACTCTTTGTATGCAACCCTTTGCAATATGGTTGTGCCATGGATTGCATCTAGGCTATAAAATAACCTTGAGGTTGTGTCCATCTAGCAGGTTGGAGACTTGAGGAGCCATCTATCTCGGTCTTGCATTCCCTCATTAATGCACATATTAACTATATGACACCCCATTCAAGGCACACAATCATGTATATTCTACTATATATATATATTACAATTTATTTCTATGTTTGTAGATGGAAGATGAAGGGGCAGAACATAAAAAATAAGCCGATCAAGAAAACATTATGTAAAAAAAAAGGATAATATCACCTACAAATGATGAAGAAATTAGGCATGCACACAACTTGATCAATGCCAATAGTTCAACAGATGAATGACAATCACTTTAATTGAATGTTACTGCAAGTATGTTTTGGAATATTTGTCTCTGAAAATCAGGGATTTTATTTAATGTACTCGACATATTGTCCCAATTGCATGAGGACATGTTATCAATGAGTGTGACAATCACAAATTGGTTGGAATTTGATTATTATACTATACCTTTACATTGTCTCTTTTTATATTACAATGGGCCTCTTATTCATATATTATAAAATGGGTTTCTTATTTCATTGCATTGTCAAATGTTGTAAAATGTTGCATTCTTGAATAACTAATATGTGGTTGATTTACATTGTTAAAAATAACAAAGGTTTAATTGGTTGGTGTAATACCCCAAGGCCGAACCCCAACTGAATTGTAAACATGTTTTATAGGCTGGTGAGCCAAGTGATAATAAGCTAGGAGGCTTATGTGATGATTAGGTTAGAGAGCCTAGATGCTTAAGGCCAGTGAGCCTATTTTTGTATATGTAAACACTCATATCATTAATATAAATACATAGTTGCATGTAGACCGACCATGATAAAAGAGTATGGGGGACTAAAATCCACTAGGAAGGGAAGGGGAGGGATAAGAACCTAGGAAAGGGGCTAAGATAGAGGGCTTATCACAAAAAGGAATATTATATTATTATTTCCTAAAGACTATGGTGAGGATAATTGCTTTATCCTAAGTCTCATGGAAGAAGGAATGAATCCCAAGTGGAGAGAAACGAGCTCCAAGAGAGCCATGTGTCAATCATGGTGCATGCAAATATAGGTGGGGGAAAATAGTATGTTTTCCCATCTTTCCCCATTCACTCACGCATTCACACACGAATCCCTCATCTCCATCGTTGACCTCGACATTATTCACACACCTCTAGAACCTGTAGGAATTTTGAGTTATCCCATACCTTACCTGTGAAGTACAACACACCTCTACCTTTCCTAAGTCTGTACCGTTCCTTAATGGATTTTTGTTTCTTCCAACACAGTTCCTTGACTGAGCATGGATTGCTTCCATAATATGTTCTATACCCGAGCTTTGCTACTGCCATCACCCTTACTCGATTGAATTAGGAGTTGGATTGATGAAGCAGATTGTCAAGCCTGTGGGTTTGAAGAGGTGGGTTGTCAGGCCCATGGAATGAAGAAGAAGGTTGTCAGGTTTGTAAGAAACTCTCTCTAGGTGAGATAGGTTGTTGGGGAAGTGATTTTCCCATAGGGAGCCCAACGAAATCTATAGTGCTCTGAGAATTATTGTTCGGCCTTTTGTTGAAGCCTTGGAAGGGAAGTGGGGAAGTCAAAGGATTGTTGAGCAGAGAAGGGGCACACTTCTTGGGGTGGGACATGCATGTGGGTAATGAGAGATTGTATTCTGTTAGTGTGAGTTGGCTCCTGGGACAAAATCCTTCCTGTTGATTGTGCAACTTCCAGTTTTCTTAGCCTATCCTAGGAATCCCTTTACCCGAGTAGAGTTTAGTCCCAGCTTGGGGGTGACCCATTGCTGAGAGTGATGAGCAGTGTGGTCTAAGGTTGGGAGGTTTGTGGAAGGTCTACACGCAGTTGGTGATCTTCTATAAAAAGATAAGTACTATTTATTTGCTCATTTAGGTTTCTGTGGTGAGAATATTGTTCAGAAATTGCCGGAGGAACCACAGTGCTAATGAAAGTTTCATTAGCACTGTGGTTCCTCCGGCAATTTCTGAACTACTATTTATTTGTTCATTTGCATGCTATGTATTTGTACATGTATTATATTTATGAGTTTTGCCTGTATATGTTGTATGTATAGGCTTACTGTTATTTCTGCATTCATTTGTGTATTAGCATAATGTAATTGTCTGTTAAGTTTTATATGTATGATGTCTCACAAGAGTTTATGTGTGGCATGTTCCAGGAGGTATATGGATGGCTATGTACATTTTTGAATATCATAAACATGAGAAGTACTCAATGTGGTAGTCCTCGGCCTGGGAGGCCCAAGGTGTGCTACAAATTTGGTTTCAAAACTTAGCAAGAGTGTTTTATGGAGTAGCATGGCCCGACTTGGGTGGATGGGGATGTTACAAAATGGTATCAGAGCTCCATTTTTCAACATTTAGCCTAGATGGGCTGTGTAAGTGGAAATTAAAGAAAACATTTCAGAGGGAATTATTGTTGAAATGGACAAAATTGGATTTTCAGAACATCCATGAGTGCCAAGAGGGCATTGAGAGAACACCTTAACTATGTCTGAAAGCTCAGAAGGTGTATTGGTTTGACAAAGATAACAGAGGAAAGAAACCACAGTAACCGTGGTTTTGGGGCCACAAAGTTTAGATTTGGGTCGTCAGATATGCTCGGGAGAAGGAAGATCCTTCATAGCCATCAGATTTGGGAACAAAGCATGATGATTAACCTTCAAGTCCTTCAGACTTCATTGTTTCAACAAATTTTAAGATTTTGACGAAAGGAGGAAAAATCCCCAAAGCTCCAAAGTCCCGAAGTGGATCTACACCATAGATTGTTTGGGAGAAGGAAAACCATTGGATCCCCAAGTGGTTCGACAGTTCAACAGTCTAGGAAAATTTGTTTGTGGTTGCGCAGAAGGAAGAGTTCCCTGAAGTCCCGAAGTCGAAAAAAAATCTAGACCGTCCCTTAATCGGAGACACGTGTCTTCAGATTGGCCTGTTCATAATTTCGACGTCTGACAGTTTGGGGGTGGGTTGGTATTCAGCAAAAACATCCTCTGAATCCCAAAGTTCTGAAGTCCTGAAGCCTTGAAGTCTCGAAGCTCCAGGGAACACATGTTCATAATTTCAATGTCTGATCGTTCAGGGGTGGGTTGGTGTTCAACAGTAAAATCCTCCGAAGACTAAAGTTTCTAAGTCCCGGAGCCCCGCAGTCCTGAAGCTCTGGGGAACACCTGTTCGAAAATTCCGTGTTCGGGTGTTTCAACGTGCTCTGGAATAGAATTTTCCAAATTCCTGGAGCCTCGAAGTCCCGAAGATTCGGGGAAACAACTATTCAGAAGTTTGACATTCGAGAGTTATAAAGTATGTTGGTGTGAAATATTTCGAAGCCTAAAGTGTTGAAGTCCCGGAACATCGAAGTGATTTGGCATGCTGATGTCACCTATGGTGACGTGGACCTATTAGGGAGATCGAAAGTTTGACGTTCGAAAGATGTGTTATGTTATGATGAGAATTCCTCCAAAGTTTCGAAGCTCTAGAGCATCGAAGTAGTAAAGGTCCATAGAGCGGGGGTTTGAGAGTTTTGAAGTGTTATGTTGTGAAAACCTCCAAGTCCCATAGCTATGAATTCCCGAAGCGTTGGATGTGATGTGGCATGATGATGTCACCTAGGGTGACATGGACCCAGTTTAGACCTGCCACATGTCAACCTGATGCATTCTTTTGATAGGATTTTTGTACCAATTGTGACATGACACTTGTCACTCGTTGGTGGGGCCACGTGTCACCACTATAGTGTTGACAACAATACTAAGTTGATCTCGAAATTTCAAAAGTTTGGTATTTAAGAGAAATTGTGTAGGTTGTTGCAAGAACCTCTGAAGCGCAAAGCTCAAGAGAACTTCACCAGTTCAACGTTTGGAGGTAATGTTGTGTGGTATAGGTGGAACATCTGAAGCTTGAAGTTATGGAGCCCTGAAGCTCCAAAGAAAGGTTTGTTTAGAACCTATCGATTTTGGCATTCAGGAAAAATGAAGTGTGATGAAGGTGAAACCCCTGAAGTCTGAAGTTATAGAACCTCAAAGTCTCGAAGCTCCAGATAAACACACATCATCTAAGTTCTTAGTCATAGCCCTTGGTCCTATGCGACTTCAGTTGAAACAAAAGGGGGGTAGTACTCGAATTGATGTTTTCAAAGACAGAAGGGGGCTAGAAGAAGGAATCTATGGGTCCAAGAGCCAATGTGGCTCTGAAGAAGAAGAACAATTGTACGTAGATTACCTTCTAGGAAGGACAATTTTCAAATATTCATAACTTCCTGCTCAAAACTCAAAATTGAGAAAGGGAGCAGTCATTGGAAAGATATGGAAAAGTAGACTATAACTAATTACCCAGAGAATTGAGCTAAGCAGTCAATTTCTTAGAAAATAAGAGGATAGAAGTATGATATATTAATGAACCAGAATGGTTCATATTTTCATGAAATTGTTGAGACAGTTAGCTTGACAAAGTTCTATTGGCTGCACATTTTGAAAAATTAACAACAACTTGATCAAATCAGAATCAACACAAAGTGCAGAGATATGGAAGATACATAGGGGGCTTATAGCCAGGAAGATGATATCAAAGGGATCAATGTCCATTTGGGTATTGAAGGAACAAAATCCAATGGACATGGAGAGGGAAAGGATGGAAAATTGAATATGGTAGAGACCATTAGAAATTTGTAGAAAGATGTCCAATGTTAATCCCTAATATTGGCTCATTACCCCTTAGTTGGGGAATATTATATTAGTAATTTTATTTTATTTATGTCGGCTTTAGGCCATTAGTTGTAATTATACCTCCTAGTCTCCTATATATACCAAGGAGACATTTTCATTTTGAATCATCTTGTACTTGAATATTTAAGTGGGGTAAAAGGAGGTTGCCCCCTCGAAGAGGCTTATTATCTAAAATTATCTTCTTTTCAAGGCGTTGAGTACTTTTTCTGAGGTTTTTCTATGCTATATTGATATTTGGTTCTTAACATATGGTATCAAAGCTCAAGGTCTTGGGGTTTCGCTGCTACATCTGAGACACCTTGTCATTTTTTCTATAACTTTTTTTCTACAGTGTTTCAAAAGGAACGTCTTGGAGTATATTTAGTAGATGGATAAAGGTACGCTGGGTTAAAAATTCATCTTCTGAGACCTTATACTTTCGGAGATACAGCTTGTACAAGATAGGGTTCTGGAATCATCCTGAACTGAGTCATTGCGAAATTTTCATATAAAAATGTTTCTATAATGTTTAATACCTTGAAATCTAGAGCCTATTTACAAAAATTAGTAAGGTATCTGTGGTAAAATGTGCAGCTTCTGGGTCATCACAAATTTGTAGATACACCCTGTGTAAGATAGGGTATCTGACTAGTCCTATTGACTAGTCTCAAGAAGGTGTTCTAGGTAAAACAATCATAACTTCTTCCTAGAGTATCCAAATTAAGTGGGACTGGTTTCATTAGATCATGGACAGTTTGTAGTATTTCTGGTGCAAGTTTTAGAATTTTATATCAATTATTTTGTGCGGGGAACACTATACAAGTGAGATCTCTTGGAAAGGCCAAAAATCGGCAAGTTGTGGGGAAGTTACCGTAAATTCCACTTGGCACATCCAATTTTTATCAAACCTATGGAATTGCAGAGAAGAAATATCAGAGAACTACATAAAAGAAATTTTCATACCCAGAAGGGATGAAACTTGGGAGATACAATAGAATGAATATTGTCTAGCAAAACCACCTCAAATTCAAGGTTCAAAAGTGATACTTGGCCAACATGCCACCAAAAAAGGGAACTTCTACACCAAATAAGCCTTCAAAAAATCCTACTTGGACTCTTGATGAAGGTGAAGAAATGCGTAGGGACATAAATGAACTACAAAAGAAGATGGATTCAATGGAAGCTATGTTGGATACTAAGATAGATGGTTTAAAAGGGGAGATCATGGAAGTATTGAAAAAATTCGTAACAAAGAAGACACCTGAAAGTGAAAATGCATCCCATGAAATTCATGATGAGGACACAAGGAAGGTGAATCAAGAATGGAAAAACTCCAACTTTAGTTTGAAGACCAACCACGTTCCTATGAGGAAGTTTGATGGCAAGGACCCAATCACATGGATACTTCAGATGGAGCAATTCTTTGATCTCCATAATGTGCCACATACACAAAAGGTACGAATTGCTTATTTATATTTAGAACCTAATCAATTTGTATGGTATCGAT
>ML814767.1:51777-71047 GCA_009831015.1 Picea engelmannii | reverse complement strand
TGAAAGGTTATAAGCTTTGGAACCCAGAAACCAAGAAAATTGTTTACAGTCGAGATGTTGTTTTCAGAGAGGTAAAAGATGTGTCCAAACAAGAATTCCTACCAACGCAAGACGAACCTGAGAAAATAGAGCTTGAGTTGGATCATGCAAAATCTGGATCATCTGAAGAAGAGGAAGCAGAAGAAGAAGAAGAAGAAGAACCTCATACCCTAGTATTGAGGAGATCAGTGAGAGATAAAAGGAAACCAGAAAGGTATAGTCCACCCGATTTCTGTTCAAATTTTGCTTTATCTATTACTGATGATGATCCCAGAACTCTCAGGGAAGCAGTGAATTCAGAGGATAGTAAACTCTAGAAGAAGGCCATGGTTGAAGAAATGGATGCCTTGGATAAGAATGAGGCATGGGATATAGTTGAGTTTCCAGCTGGAAGAAAATCTGTTGCTAGCAAATGGTTGTTTAAGAAGAATTTTAATGCACAAGGTAAAGTGAAGAAATACAAAGCTCAGTTAGTAGCAAAAGGTTATTCCCAGGTAGAGGGAATTGACTTTGGTGAGGTTTTTTCTCCTGTTGCTAAGTTAACTTCTATTAGATTTCTTTTATCTATTGTTGTTTCTTTTGATCTTGAAGTGAAACAGATGGATGTGAAGACAAAATTCCTACATGGGGATATAGAAGAAGAAATCTACATGAAGCAGCCAGAAGGCTTTGCAATGAAGGGAAAGAAAGAGTTGGTATGTAAGCTAAATAAGTCACTATATGGTCTGA
The DNA here is from genome assembly GCA_009831015.1 of Picea engelmannii. Lineage (NCBI taxonomy): Eukaryota > Viridiplantae > Streptophyta > Pinopsida > Pinales > Pinaceae > Picea > Picea engelmannii. Next base: position 70,279 of record ML814767.1, on the reverse strand, counting down.
AGCAATCGCCTAGGATGTGGTACCAAAAGTTTGACACATACATCCTTGGATTGGGATTTGTAAGAAGCAGGGATGATCACTGTGTNAGGTTGGTAATCACTTCATTTATGTAGTGTTGTATGTTGATGACATGTTGTTGGTAGGAAATAACATGGATGTTATCAAGGAGGTGAAATCACAACTATCCTCCAAATTTGACATGAAGGATATCGGTACTGCTAACTTCATTCTGGGAATGGAGATTTAAAGAGATCGTGCAAACAGGAAACTCTGGTTGAATCAGAGAAAATATGTTGAGACGATATTGCAGATGTTTAATACGCATGGAAGTAAACCGGTCAAGGTTCCTATTCCCATAGGTGTAAAGTTATCTGCAGATCAGTGTCCCAAGACATAGGAAGAAGAAGAGGGCATGTCCCATGTTTCGTATGCCAGTGTAGTTGGTCGTTTGATGTATGCAATGGTTTGTACTAGACCGGACATTGCACATGCAGTGGGAGTTTTGAGCAGGTATATGTCAAAAACAGGGAAGGAGCATTGGAAAGCAGTAAAGAGGATCTTCGGGTATCTTCGTGGCACCACCATTTATGGATTGTGCTACCAAGGAAGATCGATATTGGATAGAGTGGTGGACATACATGGCTTTGTTGATGCAGACTAGGCTAGAGATATGGATTGCAAAAGATCTACAAGTGGGTATGTGTTTAACCTATTTTGAGGAGCAATCAGTTGGATGAGCAAAAGACAGGCTGTAGTGGCACTCTCAACTACAGAAGTTGAATACATGGCAGCCACTCATGCAAACAAGGAAGCAGTATGGTTACAAATATTGTGTTCAGGTATTGGGTTGGTACAACAAGCAGTGAGATTAGATTGTGACAGTGAGAGTGAAATCTTCCTAGAAAATAACCCAGCTTATCATTTGAAGACAAATCATATTGATGTTCAGTATCACTTTGTGAGAGACATGTTTGAGGAAAAGAAGATGTTGCTAGAAAAGGTTGACACTTTGAAGAATGTTGCAGATTCATTGACAAAGTCTATGAGCACAAAAATGTTCTCCTGGTGTAGAGTAACAATGGGTATTGCTTCTCTGGATTGTTGACTATATAATCCCCTGGACCCCTGGATGCAAAGAAAACAACAAGTGGGAGAATGTTGGATATGTATTATATTCTTTGCATGTTTGTGTGTGGGTGCGTCAGATATGACAACTGCGTCTGACGATCCCTCGCACTAGTGATTTTTTTGTGTTGTTTGCATTGGGCGCTTTCCTAGGGGGGTCCCGGGGGGGGCATTGGTTATGCGCAGTGCCCCGATTTTTTTTTTTGGGCGGTTTTTGCTATCTTTAGAGGTTTTGTAAATTAACCTCAGATTAATGGATTAGGGTTTTGGTATCTACAGAATACCTAAAAACATTGTATATATATTGTATGGTGAATGGTGAAATTTGATATAATGAATATAAGAAAGGTTTTCTCGGTTGAGGGTTTCCAGTATAAATCTCTGTGTACTATGTGAATGAGCCATTGATTAATTTATGTTTTGCTCAAGAATCTACATGTTGCATGATTTTTGGAAAGGGGATGTGCTAAGAGAGACCATGAATGCTATGAAAGAGATGGTGGAGGGAACCAGGAATGGTTGCGTTAACCTCCACCGAACCAGTACCTTGTTGGATTTAATTTCTTAGGTTCAAAACAACCCTCTGACCCAGGAATGAATTACAGTCAAGTTGGTAGGTGGGAAGACCTTCTCAAGAGTTAATGAGGGGATGGAGTAGACTTCCCATCTATAAGGCTTCCATACCTGACCACAGACTGGGAATTTGGGCCACACACAATCTTGTTGGAAAAGGCAAGAAAGGAAAGTGTGGGGGTCAGGGGAAGATGGGGGAAGAGTGCAGAGATGAGAGACCGATCTCTTGGGTTCGAGGAAGAACTGTGAAAAGAGTGTGTTCTGATCGCGGGAAATAGAGACTGAGTCGGAAGAAGGAGAGTAACCTTCGTCCCTATCGATTTATGTGCTGGAAGAAGAAATTTAATCTAAAAGCATCGTGGTCTAGCTCGGGGGTGGCTAGTGGTAAATCCGTTAGGAGTGATTGAGCCTATGGTTAGGTGGAAACGGGCACCCCTTCCAGCAATCACTTCACATTATCTAGTTATGATAAGTGTTTTCATACTCTATGCATTAAATTAGGAATTAATGGTTGCATGCATGTATTTACATATCTATAAAAATTTTATGTATTAAAATGGTTAAGTTATGTGTATACGTTGGCTTCTTTGAGAACTTATGATTCTTCTTTTCCCATATTCTCCAATTTAAATCTTGAAGGTGTTTTCCCTAGGGAGCTACCTCACAACTCTAGAGTCGGAGCAAGCCTCTTGGAACTGCTATTGTCTCGATAACCTCACAAGTTTACCCTGCCTTATTTCAAAACTTAAAGTTTTGTGAGTTAGGAAGGAGTTCCCTTAAAACTAGTAGCATGTGAGGCCTTCAACTCGTGCCCATGACCTTAATAAAAAACCCGACTAAGAGTATAGCTCATAGCCCAAGATTCATCTGAAGGTCCATGTGACCTGGGTCTAGGAACCCTGCGCTAAGCCCGAAAGGAGATAGCTCATAACAGTTTCAGAGTTTTAGGAGTTTGACATCCTGGGATGTCAAACTTAATGATAGTCAAAGTTACCCAAACTCCCTGAGTAAAAAGAGTCGTAGATGAATCAAGAACCTGACAGAGGAGATGAATGTGAGTCGTTCATCGGGAGGAAAACCTATCTCAGTTGTCTGATCGACTCAAAGATCCAATAGATTTAACGGATCAAACACTAGTCGCTCGATTAGATCAATGGTTGAGAATCATTGCGGAGCGCGAAGGTGAAACTAACGGACGTTCTAGTTCACAGCCCAAAATCAACCAACGTCGTTGATCCCATCGGGGTGGAGGATAAATGACCACAATTAGATAGAGTCAGGCGAGCACTTTCCAAATTGCGGAGATTGAGCTCTCTGGTAAAGAGTGAGCATGTTGGGGCCCCGCAATCACTCTGAACCGTCGATCTATGAACGAATTGGTATTGGTCGGATATCGACTGTGAGATCTAAGGGATGTTGAAAGATGATTAGGCCAGAGTGACGAGACATAGTGAGGCCATCTACGATGATGTGTATTTAATCTTGATGAGTCACACGCCACCTAGATTCATGCGCATCACCTACCCCATAGAGCCTTTGGAACGTGACACGTGTCATGCCAGGTGAGGGAATGTGTTGCCCCTGACCCATCTATGTTTCATCCCCTGGTACGTGCCCACTTAGCCAACATGGTTGGTGAAGGGACTGGAACTCCAAGAGTCGAGGATTTCGGGACCCTGGAGGATTTGGGGTGTAGTATCATAGAGAGTCCAACGGGACCCGAAGTGATGAAGTGTCAGAGTATATCCTAGTCGTTGGCATAGGGAGGCATGTGGTAGTAGATTTTTAACTCTAGAGAAGAGCCACTTCATAGGATTTGAAGTGTCAAGCTTTGAAAACTCCTAAAGCTCGAATTAGCGAAGAAGATCTGGACCATTGGATCTAGAGGAACACATGGCCAAGATCTGTGTGCTTTGGAGGAAAGGTACTTCAGAGGGAAGTGAGGGTGGAGTGTGTAGAACTCCCGAAGCCCGAATTCATGAAGTAACTAGGAATATAGATCTAGGGATCCTTCAAGTCCTACCCTATCCATCAGATATATGATGTAGTCATCCCAACGTTGACCGCCTCAGGAGGATAGGGGTTTTTTAACACCAAAAATCCTGAAGGCCAAAGCACCAGAGTTCATCGTGACCTTTTAATAGAGGAGGACGTGTGTCAGAACATTCGACACTCCAGAGGTTTTCATGTATGAAGACTCAAGAACATTTCGAAGCCCGGAGTCCCGAAGTGGATCAGGGTCATCAAACTCTCTGAGGACATGTGACGTTGAATTGTGAACTTCAGATATTTACCAGTCTAGAGGATTCACACAGTGGTTTTCTTGGCGCATGTTGTCTTGGCATTTGGTCATAGCCCACGATCATATGCGAGTGTAGATGGAGGGAAGGGACTAGGCCTGGATTTCAATCCGAAGGTTGAACGTTGAATTCCATGCTAGCATGTGAGTCAGTCGAGGATCAAGCCCAATCATTGGATTGGTTGGGGAATGGATCTCCACCATAGATTTTGGAATGATAGAAGCTTTGGGACATTGGAGGACTCAGGATGGATCTTATTGAGTTGGATCCACGTGAAATCAGTGTGCCCCCAACCAATGAACACTCGAGGAACTTGGGAGAGGCCGAGCTTCCAGTTTTGAGCTCAGTTTTGAACATGGAGACCGTGGTTGGAACACTTTGGATGAGAAGAAGGTGATAAAGACACTGAATGGAGGATTTGAGATAGTTAAGGAAAATGAAATTTCGATGACCCACCATGGGTGTGTTACAACATACATCACCATCGCTCCCTGAGGCATTCTAATAGGTGAGAACCCAACACCTCCAGTTCATCCCCTGTCAGGAAGCATTAGAAGAGGTCTGGGGTGGATGAACTGGGAGGAGAAATGAACAAAATCAAACCTCCTACATTTGATGGTGAGCACAAGAAGGATGAAGATGTCGATACATTCCTGCTAGGCATGAGAAAATATTTTCAATTTCATAATTATTCTTCTCATGAAGAAGGAGGAATTTATATCTATCAACTCAAAGGAAAGGAATCCATGTGGTGGGATCAACTTGAGCAGGTGCATCACATCAAAGAGAAAAATGTTACTTGGAAGGAATTCAAGAAATATTTTGAAAAGAAATACTTGACTAATAGATATTATGACAAGAAAATGAAAGAGTTCTTTGAACTCAATCTTGGAAGTATGACCATTGATGAGTATGAAATAAGGTTTTTGGAACTATTGAAGTATGTCTCCTTCATCAAGGATGAGATAGTTAATATTTAGAGGTATTTGAGTGGGCTTCCATCTTTCATCAGTGATAAGATTCAATATTATGATCCCAAAACTTTGGAGGAGACCATAAAGCGAGATAAATTCCTATATGATCAACATAAATGAAAGCCAACTTTCCAAAAAGGTTGGAAAGACAAGAAGAAGTTCAAGATGGAACAAAGGAATATTAAGAGGAATAAGCCAACATTCTTCAGAAACAGTCCTCAAGGACAACCATCTTCTAGAGAGCCTAGAATGTCTGAGATAGGTGGGCAAAGGCCAAGGAAACCACCTATTCAATGTTGGGGCTGTAAAGGAGATCATATGTTAAGAGATTTTCCCCATAGGGGTGACAAAGTGAGAGTTGTCCACAATGGGCAGCAAGATGAAACAATGGAGGACATGGGTAGAAATGTACCAAGGATCTATGCATCCCTGGACAACAAGCAAGTAGAATTTCAATCATAGATGATTGAAGTGGAAGGTATGATCAACAACCAACCCATTGAAATTTTAATTAATTCAGGATCTAGTCTTAGTTATATAGATCCTAAGGTGGTGGAAATATTGCAATTACCATGAATCAAGAATGGGAAGTCTTGGTTGGTGTAGCTGGCTACCGGAGCCAAGAGAAAAATTAATGAGTTGGTTAAGTCGTGTCCAATGGGCATGAATGGGATGAGCACCAAGGCAGATTTGAACATCTTTCCTTTAGGTTCCTATGACTGTCTAATTGGGATGGATTGGTTGGACCAACACCATGTTGTCTTAGACTATCATAACATGGAATTTAATTTCATGGATGACAAAGGAAACCTAAGGACAATCCAAGGAGTTCGTAGGGTAGTAATTGTTAGAGAAATCTCAACAATGCAACTAAAAAAATGTTACAGAAATGGATGTCAAATATTTACATCTCATATGGAAGAAACACCTAAGGATAAGGTGTCAAATAATGAAGAGTATGTAGTCCTAAAGGAGTTTGAGGACGTGTTTAAAGAAATACCAATATTTCCCCTTAAAAGAGATATTGATTTCTCTATAAATCTGATGCCTGGAGTAGCTCTAGTATCCAAGACTCCTTACAGGACGAGTACACCAGAACTGAAGGAGTTTCAAATGTAGCCTGAAGAGATTTTGAAGAAGGGACACATATGCCCAAGTGTGTCACCTTGGGTTGACCCAGTTTTATTTGTGAGGAAGAAGGATGGGACATTGAGACTGTGTATTGACTTTAGGAAGTTGAACAAAGTAACTGTAAAGAATAAGTATCATTTGCCAAGGATCGATGACCTCTTTGATTAGTTGAAGAATGCAAAAATATTCTCAAATATTGATCTCAGATCAAGTTATCATCAGGTAAGAATTAAAGATGAATAAATCATCAAGACTGCTATCAGAACAAGGTATGGGCATTATGAGTTCACAATGGTGCCATTTGGTTTATCAAATGCACCAGTTGTCTTCATGTGTTTAATGAATGGTGTTTTTAGAGAGTACTTAGATAAGTTTGTCATTTTATTTTTGGATGACATCCTTATATATTCCAATTCGGAAGAGGAACATCAACAACACTTGAAGATGGTATTACAAGTGTTAAGAGAACATCAATTGTATGCCAAATTCAGAAAGTGCTCATTTTATCATAACCAAATTCAATATTTGGGGCATATCATATATGAGGAAGGGATCGCAGTGGATCCTGAAAAGATTGAGGCCATTAGAGGATGGTCAACATCTAGGAATGTGAAAAAAGTCAGATCCTTCATGGGTCTCGCTGGATACTACAAAATATTTATTGCAGGATTCTCAAAGATTGCACACCCGATCACTTCCTTGCAAAAGAAGGGAGTGAAGTTTCAGTGGACAACTGAGTGTGAAAAGAGATTCCAACACTTGAAGAAAATATTAACCAATGCTCCAATTCTAAGGATTGTTGATCCGAATGAATATGTCACGGTATGCATAGATGCATGCAAAGAAGGACTTGGTGGAGTCCTTAGTCAAAATGGGTTTGTTGTATGCTATGAATCAAGGAAGTTGAAGGAGCATGAAAGACATTATGCCATTCATGATTTGGAGTTGGCAACCATAGTGCATGACTTGAAGAAGTGGAGACACTACCTCATGGGGAAAAGGTTTGAGCTAAGGACAGACCATAATGGTATGAAATATTTATTTAATCAGCCAACTTTAAATGCCAGGCATAGCAGATCATTGGAATTTCTAAGTGAGTATGACTTTGATATAAAGCATATCAAAGGGAAAGAGAACAAGGTGGTTGGTGCACTCAACAGGAGAGTGCATGAGTTGCATGAGTTGCATGCTAAAACCATTAGCATGTATCAATCTGATTTGAAGGGAAGAATCTCAGAGGCTGCAAAATCAGATTTGCATTACATCTAATTAGTGGCAAAATTACAACAAGGTAATCTATAGCACAAATTCAATGACTACAAGATGGGATATGATGAAGTTCTCAGGTACAGAGACATAATTTATGTGCCAAATTCTCAAGAATTGAGAAGTCTGACATTGAAATAAATGCATAATGTACTTGTTGAGCACTCAACACACCCTAAAAAGCCTATGTCAAATTTTTACCTTTTTGGCTACCACTTGATCTTTGCACTGTCTGATTCAACTTCATTTTGAGAAATGTTTTTGTCTTTTATTATTATCATGACTCTCATCAGCTATTCAGGTTTGTTGAACTTATGAAACCCCATGACTTAAAATTCCTTAACACCTGAATAAAGGATCAATAGCCAAAACACTTCACCCGAAACACTCAAATTTGACATCAGAAGGAATTCAAAGAAGGAAAATAACTACTCAACAACCTCAGTCATCGAGCATCGATCCCCATCGGCATCGGCAAAATGAAGTTTTTATTTGCGTCGAAATATTGCATAAGGATATCGACGATAGTTGATTCCCCTTTGGCACTGATAAAAGATGAGGGGAATAAACGTTAACAAAGAAAGAAAAGATATCGTCGATAACCAATAGCCGATACCCGATGTGCTTATCAGAATTGGGGAAAACCTAAAGGGATCACAACGAACATTCTGACCACGCTAAAGAGTATTTTTGATCGTAGATTCCCGATGCGTTTTCGACATCGAGACTTTTTCTAGGAAGCTAATCCGATGAAAGCACTCAGTAGGTTTATCACTGATCGTTGACCCTGGATACATTTTCAGCACCGGAAAGCCAAGGATTTTTTTAGAACGAATAACTTAAGAAAAGTCTCGACTTCGATTAATACATGAAAATTAGGTCACCATTCTTCAATGCCACGTGTCTTTACCAGATTGGAGAACTGTACGGTCTAGTTTTACCTCGAGTCATTCTTGGTTCCCTAAGTTCAAGTCACACCTCCGAGTCAGCTTTGCCATGACAATATTGTACTATGAAATTGATCGGCATTGCATCTTTTTCAGAAGGACATCAATGAAAACGTTCATAGCACATCCCCGATCCTTGATCCACCCACTGAGAGAGGGACACGATGGGACGTTTTAGCGTTAGATACGATCAGATTTTGAGCATTTAAGGGGATAATTAATACCAAATCCCGCATTAGTTTCTACCTCATGCACCAATCAAAGCATCCGTTTAAAATCATTGATAGACCGCATCACCCACGCGCCTCCCGTCGTCAACCCACGATGAATTTAAGTTGTAGAGATTCGGCAGTAGATCTGTTTAAATTTCACTCATCACTCGAATTGAATGGTTGATACGACATGGTAAGTTCTTCCCTGGTTTAAATTCTCTTGAGCCATTGTAAACTAAATCATTCTGCGCACAAGGAAATTCAGAGCATCCAAAGAAATAAGACGAGTAATTTGAAGGCTACAAATATTCCATGAGTATGAAAATAACCAGGTTTAGCAAGCTTTATAGGTATGTATCCAAGTCTGTGGACTTTACATGGTTACAATTCATATATTTTTTATCTTTTTTTGATCTTTACATAGCCTCTAATTTTTTTTTTAAGTTGTAGGAACAATGCCGCCAAGAAATCCAACCACTAGACAATCGTCGAGGGCATCGAAGCTGAAAGAACCAGAGGTAAGAGAAGGCTCTTCTCCAGGGGCCACAAAGCAATTAGAATACACTTTGAGGCTGAAAATTGTCATTAAGACATCGACGAAGAAGGCTTTCATCCAGCCTCCGGCCTTTGGAGATACAGAGGCAAGCACATGATCCGAGATGGAACTTGCACAGTGAGGAGAACTCTTTAACAAAACCATTCAGGAGGAATACCTGAAATATATCCCACACAGTGATCCATATGTAAGATCGCTCGACGACAAAGTGTTACCAAACATCTGATGGTCATACCTGCATATGGTGGCGAGCAGAACCCCTGTTTTTCCCTGTACTGAAGTCCTGAAGTGGCTCATCAACCACACAGACACACAAAAATGTTTGATCAATGATGACAATGGTGGGTGTGTCAAAGTGTTCTTAACGGTGGAAGTTCAGAAGTACTACAAGCTTAGATACCCTGAGGAGTGACTAAACACAAATTTTGTCGTGAAGTTCTATGAGCGCCACGACACCAGCCGGGTGATGGCCTCATGGTGGAGGGAGGACAAGAAATACACCAACTGGAGAAATGGTTGGTACTCAACAAATAATTTGAGGGAGCCATACATCTATTTGATGGCTCTCATCTGTCGATTATATGGAGAGAAGGATTGTTATAGATTTTTAGAGGTGTGGATGCCCTTGGCTTACACAGTAGAGATCTCTAAGAGTGGCTTCAACTGGAGGGCGATAATTTATAAACAACTGAGAATCTTCATACAACAAGCTCAGACGCCGAAGGAAGGAGAGACACTAGTTTTCTACATGGCTTCATATTTGGTTGATGTCATGTGCGCCAAAAACATTCTTTGCCGACATGAATCTGAGCTGGCATGTCGTTGAGCTCCTGGTCCATGTATATTCCAGCGTGCTATGGGAGAACATGTATAAAAGGTCTTACTCCCTCATCTGTGATGAATTCATCACACAAATTTATTTCATTCTTTTTAAGAAGTAATGCCCGAGAATATCGGCTGCGGCCAAGAAAATGATTTCCAAAGAGGCCACTGATACTTAGACAAGTGTGACACCTACATCAAGGTATTCGAGGCCACCAGAGCACCACATCTCCTACCAGCGCACATCCCGGACCGGCTTGTAGTGGGATAATTATGCTATCAAACCATTTTTCAAGGCTTCAACGCCACCTTGGTCAAGGACAAGAAGCAAGCGTTCATTCCCTATGGTTTCCATGTAGGCTTCTACGTGGTTAAAGGTACAACTCAAGCCAAACAAGAAGGGTTGAGCCAGATCGATTTCAGGTTCCAGACATGTCGATTACGTAAGCATGATCCAAAGGGCTTGGTCTTGCAACACGCTTCACAAGTGTCGTCCTGTTGGCCGTACGCCCACGACAAATTTGAAGATGAAGTCTTCATTAAAAATGCCCAGGACTGGGATGAGGTGGTAGCAAGGATGGACGACCCCAAAATGACCAGGTTCATGGCCATGAGCCTAGATGAATAGGTGATGACCATAGAGAAATCCGCTCAAGATGCCCTCAAATCTAGAGAAGAAATTAGAGAGGTAGAAGCAACAGAGGTTCCCCTGGTGGCCCCGGTGCAGGATTGAGGATTCCCTATGACACATGATGCACGGGAAAGGAGATTTATCATGACAGAGCAGGAACAATGAGTAATTGATCAGGTTCAAGACAACCTAGACCTCATAGGAATGATAGGGGCCCCTGTCGACAACCCAGATGATAGTCAGGTAGGTCCAAGCGGCCCTGAGCTAATAGAAATTGATGAAATCATCGAGTTAGATAACCCTGAAGTTACAACGCCACATGCCCGATCATCGGGGGAGGTTTCATCTTAGACAGAGATAGTAAGAACATAAGAGAGAGAAAGTGTACCAAACCCCCTCCGCGAATTGATAAACATCTATGATGATGAAGAAATTATGGAGGTATCCTTGGTGACTCTTGTACAGATCACAGAGGAAAAGGAGCCCGAGAAGGAATCTTCCCTAGTTCTCGACACTCAAATTTGGAGCCCTTCATAGAATGACCAGGAGGTCGAAAGTGTCTTAGACACTGAACTACTCGATGTACCGAAAACTCAAAAGGACAGTCCGACGGACGAGCTAGGGTCGGGCGAACAAAAAGAAGAAGCTCCATAACAGGAAATCGATGTCTCAATGACTGATTATCAAGTAAGTACTGAGCCTACCCTTGATGCCTCAATTTCAACCCATACTAAACCTCTCGATGAGAAAAAAATAGAATCCGAACCTTCGGAACACATGGAGGAGGTTCAAGAACCCAGTCTTGAACAAATATACACCATCGGGAGACTGAGAAATATGCTCACCTGGGGAGATCATCAAATCCCCAAACTTGTGGATGAAATTGCTGACATACATGCTATCTCCTATAACCGGAAAATGAAAGCTATCATGAAGAGAAAAACCAAGAAGAGGAGGATCACCCTAGATCGCTACATCCTCATCACCACGGAAGAAAAGTTAATGAACACGTAGCATGCCAAGACATCTAAACTTATCGGTGCAGGGATGGCAATCACAGATGCAACCCTGGATAGAGCGAAAAGGGATGAAGAGGATCTGGCCATTGCACTGAAGGAATTGGAACATCTATGTCACTTGGCAAAATATTACCAGGACACCACACAGGTCGCAGTGTTCCTGAGAAGCGAATTCCAGGAAGCCTACAAAAAATTTATAGATGAACCACACCTATTCACTGCAAGGATAGTCGAGCTTCAAGATGACACCCTCATGGCACTCGCAACATGCAAAGATATGGAGAGGTGGTACGAGAAAGTAAACCAATCCATAGAGGGGATCGACTATATCAGTGTGATGCAACAGGTTTGAGATGCCAAAGAGCACGACATCTGGGTGCTAAGGGAAAGTAGCATCGACTGCATAAGGAAATTAGATGAATATTGGGTAAAAATGGCTGAGGAAACTCATCTAGAAATCCAAGAGAAATGGGTTGAATTTGAGAAGAGATGGACCAAGATCAACTAGGCAATGAGGGACATCTACCTCCTCGAATTCGGCACATCTGATGAATTTTTGAACTTGCGCGAGATAGTCAAATCACATGTCGAACAATATTCATCATGGGCTACGGAAATAGAAAAGGTGGTAGACATGGCACCAGGACAGGTGCAACAGTTCATGGAGCACCTGATCAAAGATCGAGCCATATTGCAGCAGTTAAGTGCCAAAATAGTCAAGTATAGGGCATGGGCAGTGGAGATAAGAGAGATCCTTTCGTCCTCAATGGAACAACATAGATTCCCATATTCTAACACATGCAAGGATCTCTTCGTCAAGTGTTCGGAGTATGAGAAGAGTCATCTACTCAAGTGAGATCATTTGATGAATCTTTGAAGACTAATAGAAGAAAGTGCCATTTGGTGAGTTTTGTTTTACTTAGCTACAATTTAATAGTTATTTTTAGTTAGTAGTATGTTATAAATAGGAGGATTGACCTGTTGGAAAAGGGTCGATGGTTGTTGCAAAGACCCTCATTTTTTGGATTTGTAAAGAAATATTTTAGAGCTTCCTTAATTGAGAAGTCATGTTTAGGACCAGAGACAAGTTTGTGTTTTTCATCAAAAGTGTGTATGATTGCATGTGAAGAAGAATTATTTCTGATTTCATCTCATGAATGGATGTTGTAACGAGTAAGAGCATCTAAATTTGTTGATAATTTATTTGATTCAATGTTTTTTACAGTTCTTGTCTTTAATGATGAAAATTAAATCGTTGTGTTAATGTGTGATTGATGATTAGAGTTAAGGAAACTATTTTTCTTTCCATCGTTTATCTCATGCATGTTTTCTTCTAATAAATTGTATCTCATTCAATAATTGGAACACCAACAAGTTAATGTATTAGTACTAGGCTTGTGGTGGAGAATCATTGTCTGCATGCTAGAGTGAAAGGGTTATCCCAAATTCATCCTTCTCCAATAGTTAAGTTTTCCCACTTTGTTACCTAGTTGGTTTATACCGGATTTAATCTTGCATCGGTCCCACTTATAAGAGAAAATACAAAAGAGAACATTTGAACTGAAGGAGGAGCTTTCACTAGAAAACGTAAAGCCCATCAATTAATTGGCCGGATCGTGAGATCTAGAGAACCATTCCACTATTAAATGCTACAGAGTCTAATTGGGCTTCGGTGGCAGGTTTGGTTCCTATTGTTGAGTTTAAGGGATTTAGGACCCCTCAACAGTACCTTATGTTGGACAGCCAGGGTATCAAAAAACTATTACAGCTGTCAAGAGCCAATATTATTGGCCATGCATGAAGAAAGAAATTGTTGAGTGCATTGCCAAATGTTGGGAGTGTCAAAAGGTCAAGGCTGAGCATAGGAAACCAACTGGTTTGTTGCAGCCATTACCCATTCCTGAGTGGAAGTGGGAAGTAGTAACAATGGATTTCATCACCAAGTTGCCCAGAATAAACAAGAAACATGATTCTATCATGGTAGTGGTGGACAAGCTTACTAAAGCTACCCATTTCATTCCAGTGAATCTCACTCACAAGGAAACTAACGTTGTTGATATTTATATGAGGGAAGTAGCTCGATTGCATGGTATACCCAAGACAATTGTGTCTGACAGAGACCCAAAGTTTACCTCAAAGTTCTGGAAAGGTTTATTTAAAGGATTTGGAACAAATCTGAATTTGAGCACAAATTATCATCCATAATCTGATGGGAAAACAAAGAGGGTGAACCAAGTGATTGAAGATATGTTGAGGATGTATGTGATGGATAAACCATAAAAATGGGAAGACTATCTACACTTGGTAGATTTTTCTCACAACAATGGGTACCAAGCATCTATGAAGATGAGCCCATTTGAGCCACTTTATGGCAGAAAGTGCAACACACATGTAAGTTGGAACAACCCAATAGATAGAGCAGTAGTTGGACCAAAGTTGCTCAAGGAAATGGAAGAACAGATGTAAAAAATAAAGCATAATTTAAAGGCTACTGAAGACAAGAAGAGAATATATGTTGATAAGGGCATAATTCATAGGGAATTATGTGTAGGTGATCATGTATTCATGAAAGTGAAGGCCAACGGAAGTTCCCTGAAGTTGGGAAATTGTTCTAAGTTGGCAGCTCATTGTTGTGGGCCGTTTAAAATCCTAGAGAGGATTGGAACTATAGCTTATATGCTTGAATTACCTAAATCAATGTCTGTTCATAATGTATTCCATGTGTCATTTCTAAAAAAGTATAGCTGATGTTAATAATGTTATTGATTGGAATGTGATTCAGGTGGAGCAAGAAGGCGCTTTTCAAGTGCATCCAATGTGCATACTAGATCAGAAGATCAAGAAACTCCAGAATCGAGCCAAAGGTCTAGTAAAGGTCCAATGGACCTAGTACAGTCCTGAGGATGCAACTTGGGAGCATGAAGATGCTATGGGGGCAGAATACCCGCATCTTTTTGAAGATTTTTGAAAATCTTGATGGTAATATGTAAATAAGTTGCACTGAGGATAGTGAAAAAATAAAGGGAGGGGATTGCAATACCCCAAGGCTGAGCCCCAACTGAATTATAAACATATTTTATAGTTTGGTGAGTCAAGTGATAATAAGCTAGGAGGCTTATGTGATGATCAGGCTAGAGAGCCTAGATGCTTAAGGCTAGTGAGCCTATTTTTGTATATGTAAACACTCATATCATTAATATACATATATCGTTGCATGTAGACCCACCATGATAAAAGAGAATGGGGGACTAAACTCCACTAGGAAGGGAAGGGGAGGGATAAGAGCCTAGGAAAGGGGATAAGATAGAGGGCTTATCATAAAAAGGAATATTATATTATTATTTCCTAAAGACTATGGCGAGGATAATTGTTTTATCCTAAGTCTCATGGAAGAGGGAATGAATCCCAAGTGGAGAGAAACGATCTCTCGGAGAGCCATGTGTCAATCATGGAACATAGAAATATAGGTGGGGTAAAATAGTATGTTTTCCAATCTTTCCCCATTCACTCATGTATTCACGCGCATATCCCTCCTCTCCATCGTCGACCTCGACATTATTCATGCACCTCTCGAACCTGTAGGCATTTTGAGCTATCTCGTATGTTACATGTGAAGCATAGTGCATATAAACCTTGCGTGAGCCCATACCATGCCTTAACGGACTGTTGTTTCTACCAACAAAGTTCCTTGATTGAGTGTGTCTTACTGCCATCATTTGTTCTATACCCGAGATTTGATGCTACCAACACCCTTACTCAATTGACTTAGGAGATGGACTGAAGAAGCAGCTTGTCAAGCCTATAAGAAAATCTCTCCAAGTGAGAGAGGTTGCTGGGGAAGTGATTTTCCTAGAGGGAGCCCAATGGCATCTACAATGCTCTGAGAATTCTTGTCTGACCTGTTGTTGAATCCCTAGAAGGGAAGTGGGGCAACCGAAGGACTGTTGAGTAGAGAAGGGGCACACTTCCTTGGGTGGGACAGACATGTGGGGAATGAGAGGTTGTAGGCTTTTAATGTGAGTTGTCTCATGGGATGAAATCCTTCTTGTTTACTGTGCAACTTCCAATTGTCTCAACCTAGCCTAGGAATCCCTTTACCTGGGTGGAATTTAGTCCCATCTCGGGGGTGACCCACTGCTGAGAGTGATGCGAAACGTGGTCTAAGGATGGGAGGTTCCTGGAAGGTATGCATGCAGGTGGTGGTCTTCTATAAAAATATAAGTACCATTTATGTGTTCATTTGCATGTTGTGTATTTGTACATGTCTTATATTTATGAGTTTTTCCTGTATATGCTGTATGTATAGGCTTACTGTTATTTCCACATTAATCTGTGTATTAGCAGAATGTAATTGTCTATTAAGTTTTATATGTATGATGTTCCACAAGATTTTTTGTGTGGCATAGCCCAACAGGTCTATGGCTGGGTATGTACATTTTTTAATATCAGAAACATGAGAAGTACCCAATGTGGCAGTCCTCGGCCTGGGAGGCCCGAGGTGTGCTACAAATTTGGTTTCAGAACTTAGCAAGAGTGTTTTATGGACTAGCATGGCCCGACCTGGGTGGTTGGGGATGTTACAGTTAGATAGAGGATAAGTGAAATCAATATATTGAAACACAATAACAAAAATATAAAGCAATATTATTATAAAAAAATATTTGATTTTGAAATGATTAATTGAAAATTTGTAAAAAACAATGAATTAAAATATATACATATCAGTGCATTGTATTCTTTTCAACTCACTAGATGGTATGTTCCATAATATAGACATCGGTGTGTTTTTAGGATTCATACGCACCGGTGCACATTAATTATAATAACACATCAATACGTACTATTAAGAAAACCCATCGTTTTGTAAATGATATAACATACAATAATATATATTGTTTCAAAATTGTATGGTGCTCATGTTTGAAGTATACACTGGGGCACTCAAAATAATTTATGTACCGATGTGTTAACTTTATTATATACACCGGGATTCTAAATTTTTATTACACATCAGTTCCTTTACTATAATATACACACTAATGCATACTAAAAATAATGGCACCAACTTCTCACCTCGAATATTCAAAATTTCACTACCCTTCAGTGCACACGGTAAAAAATATATCGGTACGTACTAATTACACAAGCACCAGGGCAAAAGCAAAAACAATAAGCAAAAGCAACTATTTAAGCATAATAAGCAAATGACAAAAGCAAATTATTTTAACTTGCTAGCCTACATTTAATGAGAAACTATCCTATGAAAGCAAGTAAATAAACAAGCAAACAAAGACACCTAACTAACCTACTAAAGCAAGTAAACAAGTAAGCAAAGACAACTACCTAACCTATTAAAGCAATAGACAAATAAGAAAAGACAACTAACTAACTTACTAAAGCAAATAGACAAGTAAGCAAAAACAACTAAATACTGCAAGCAATCGAATTAAAACTTCTCATTGAACAAATATCTATCCTAAGAGGCAAGTGGACTAAATGCTTAATGCAAAACTATTTCTAATGCATGAAAGGAAATCTAAGAGGCAACTGGACTAAATGCTCAATGCAAAACTATTTCTAATGCATGAAAGGAAATCTATTTTATTGAAAGCAAGAAGAACTACCAACTAATGCTTAATCTATAATAAGAAAACTACTATCTAATCTATCGAAGAAAAGTCTATCTATCCTACAAAAGCAATAAAACTTTATTCTAATCTATGAAAGCAAGAAACTATCTTTAACCTATGAAAGCAAGAAAACTATCTTTTAACTTATGACAATTCAATTATAATGTTGGTGGTTGTGTAAATGTCTCTGGTGTCAGATGATATCTCGATGGCACTTGACAACAAAGGACAATTCCAATGGTATAAGCTCAACACTAATCTCAATGGCAAAGTGAAAGGTATGGATTAAACAATCCAATGAGAGTTTAGCCATGACAAAACAATGTTAAATACACTGCATATTCATGTATGAACCATAAAAAACATAACGAGATCATCATTATACTTCTATACTACATAAGAAAAATTCATACTTAAACTCAAGCTATTAACTAAGAAATACATTTGCAATTTAATTCTAGGAAAGAAATTACGTAAATGAAAACTATGTTATATCTACTCTAGCAATTCAAACTGCAATAAAGAAATGACTAAAACCTGAAATTAAAGCATGACATTTAAAAAATAAACTAACAACTACATGTTGGCAGCCAATTCACATTTTTCATTGTCTCATAAGCTGCCTACACCAATGTTTCAAAAACATTGATTTTTCGTCGCAATTTTCAAATGAACGACGATTTTATTCTTTGCGCCTTTCTGGACGCCTATCTTCGCTAAGTCTTCACGAGTGTAAGCATGAAGATTTCTCCTTTCGAGGTCACATTTCGATCATTATCTGAACTGCCAATACCTTTTGTGTCATTATGCATATTACGCCCATCTTGTTATTGATCTTTACATGATCGGCAATATCCTTTGGTCGGTTTTTCATACTTCGATGGATTATGTAGCTCAGTTTTATTGAAGATATTTAGCCTTTGGATTCACATTTTATGACTTGCCTGAACATTGATTTATTGGATTGCATGGAGGTCAAGATTTATCTTTTGTGATCCTTATTATTGATCCTTGTTATAACTCTTGGCATATCAATTTTATGTAATATCGATTTGACACCTTGATTAAACGTTTGATTAATGCATTGGCGAATACATGATTTTGGGTTTTGAACTTCATGTCGGATGTTTGAACATTATGGTATAACACTCGCACACATTGGTATACTCATTAGGCATTCTTATGTCGATTGTGTGATTGGATTTCATTTGATTTTGCAATGCATTAGTATTTTGATTGGCTTCTTATTTGGCCTACTCAACCTTTGGTTCATAAGATACATGGATATTCATGCATATCTTTTAATATAATGCCTA
>ML814767.1:0-27471 GCA_009831015.1 Picea engelmannii | reverse complement strand
GGGGCGCGGGGGGGGGGGGTTAAACTTTTATCTAGGAAATTTGGATATTTGGGGACCAACAACTTGACACTCTCACCAGTTATTTATTGAGGAATCTATATGATGTAGGTTTGTATGATATTAGAAATATGAAATTAAAACCTAATTAGAGGAACAAAAGGGTGGGAAAAGAGAGGATTGCAAAAATATTGTACATATTTATGTTGTCAAAGCCTTGGCTTGATAATCTAGTGAGATTTAGATAATAAGTAAGTACTGAAAGGGAATTTCATCACTTTCCAATCCTTCTTGAATTGGATCCTAATGGGAGAAAAACTCCTAGTCCTTATAAAATTAACCTAGAGTGGATGGCAGAGGATGATTATGCTAGGATGATAAAACAGTATGGGTTCCTTTTCATGTGACATTAAGGGAATCAATTGCAATCTTTTCATGTGACATTAAGGGAATCAATTGCAATCTAATTTGAGATTAACCTAAAAAAAAAGTAGGCATTTATTGCATGGGCACATACTAAGAAGATAAAATATGAAAATACCTAAATGATGTGGAGTGTAAACTAGAGGAGATTCATAATAAGGAAGGGGTTGGTTATTTTTCTAAGGAAACACAAGTTGAAGTAATTCAAAGGAAAAATATATACTTAATATTTTTTGCTTAATTTATAAATCAACCGTGAATTACCATTTACTTATGAAGTGCAGCACACAATATGTGCAAGAATAGCATCTTTATAGTGTCTAATATTACTATTTTAGCTTAACCTTAAAAATTGAAATGATAATTAGACTAGAAATGGCTTTAAGAAATAAATGAAGATTGAAACCAATGTAATATCATTTACTAAATTATATTTTCTTTTCCAAAGAATGCTAATAACCAGGTTGCATTTAAGTTTTCTACTTCGAAAATAAAATACCCTTCAACAGTATTGTGTGTAGTGAAATTAGAGAATATGGTTTTAGTAAACAAACATTGAACTTGAAAATGCAAAATCAAATAGAGAAAAGCAATACAACTATTGAACTGTAGGTTTTCATAATAACCTACAGTTATTATACCTGTCGATACGCAGGCTATATTGTAATTGGTTATAAGTCAAATTCATTTGACTTTTAATTGGTTGCTTTGATTTTTTTTTTGTTCTTAATAAAAATTTTACAATGTTTTATATATATTTGTATTAAATTAGTTTTTTTAATTATTAAAAGTTATTTTTAAAATTTTGTTTTTTATGAATTTTGATTTACAACTATACTTGATTAGACAATTTTAATGTTTTATATATATTTGTATTAAATTATGTTTTATATATATTTGTATTAAATTAGTTTTTTTAATTATTAAAAGTTATTTTTTAAATTTTGTTTTTTTATGAATTTTGATTTACAACTATATTTGATTAGACAATTTTTATCTGGTTTAAAATACATTTGTAAATATAAAATTAATTTTAAAATAAAAAATCTATAAAATTTAACATAACTCCACGTGGATTATACTCTGTACTCTTTACTATGTTTTGTACATTGTACTCGTTATTTAATTACCATTAATTATAAAGTGACTAACCCACAGATATTAATTGATTACATGTCCACTCAAATAGATGTATATTTAATTACCATTAATTATAAAGTCACTGACCAACTGATATTAATTGATTACCTATCCACTCAATGGATGTATAACTGTGTATATATCGAATTATATATACCACCTTAGATTACATGTCTCTCTAATTGGTAATCAATGTAACCATTTACAAAATATAATGTCTTTTATTTATTTATATAATCATTCATAGTTGATTCTTAACCAATAAAAAATGAAATATTTGTGAATGAAATAAAAAATAAACATTTTCTATTCTTTATAATAGTTCAATTTAATAATCCCCAGATGGGGTTTTAGTACGCAACACCTGGCCATCAGAGGAGCTGGCATCTGCCACCTCTCATTGGGACATGTGATTGGCGCATGTCATCCCCTCCATCATTTATCGTGACATCCCCCTGAAATTCATTTCTCCTTATGACTCCAACCACCCTCCACTACTGCAGTCTGTCCCCCGCTGGTTATTCAATTCGATAATGGCGAAGGCTGACTTACCAGTACCTCTGCGTGTGTGGGCATTTAGTCCGCAGACGCTATATTATGTCAATGGCTCACCTCCGTGTATGTCATTCATGCTCCTCTTTCTTGGAAGCTCTTGTTCCAAGGAGCTATCCTTGGTTCCCTTGGTCGATTCTCTGTTCTCGCCTTCGACGTTATCCTTGGTTCCCTTAATTAATTATTTGTTCTCGCAGGATATGCCTCGACAGAGAGGAAATCCCAACAGGGGGAATCTATGGTATCGAAGCAGAGAAGCCATGTCTCATCTCTTTCTTGTTCTTTCACAAACCCCTGACTCCTCACCCCCGGTGTCCGCTCACCCCTCCCCGGAACATCCAAGCCTCCCGCCACTGTCTTCTCCTTGGGCATGCAGGGTGGAATGGTTCGACCTGCATGGGAATTCATTGGGCTTTGCACCCGGTCCTATTTCAGACATCACTTGACCTTCACAACCTGATCTGGCACAACCATCTCCACTTGCCTTGCCACCCTCCACCCACTCCGCTCTCATGCCATCTTCCTCCATTTCCTCTCCCACGCCACCACCTTCTCCCCACGACTCACCACCACCATCTTTTCTTGGGCCATTGTTGGAAGACCTCCACGTTCAGGTGGATGAATTCGCTGTCCAAGAGGACCTGCCTATTCCAGCGCCTCACTTCTGCTTAGAGGGTGCATCATCCACCTCATGTGTGTCTGCTTCCTACTCTAGGTACCGAGACTCGGTCTCGATTCTCCAGGACCTAATATTCTATATCCGTCAAGACTCGCTAGAATGGTGGTTGCTTTATCTCTGATAAGAGATGTGACGGCTATGCTCATTCATAAGAGGATGATTGCAATGAGGCTCTAAAGACCTTTTTATGATAAACATGAATGCAAAAACCCCAAACATCCAAAAACTGAACCCTAGGAAATGAAATGCAAAAATTCATGTGGGCCCCGTTTGGGTAAGTTAGTACATTAACTTTCTGAGGTCGTAACTTTTGCATACGATCTTCATTTTAGGCGTGTGATAGCCCATTGGAAAGGTATTTTTGAGAACTATGCATTACACCATCAAACTTTGACTCTGTCTATAGTTTGAATGTGGTGAGACAAAAAAAAACACTATTTAGGGCCCCAAAACGACCCTGGAAGTACAACAAGATGTGTTGACATGAAAACATACAAAATAAGCCAGTTCGATTAGGTGGGAGGCCACCAGTACCACCTGGAAAATGTGTAGGGATTCAGATAGCCCTGAAATTGTAGAACCCACAATTACAAAGAAGTACAAAAGAATGTGTTGTACTAAAAACTAAAAAGAGGAGCTAGTTGGAACATGTGGGTGGCCACCAATATCCACCTGGATCAATCCTCCCCCCTTAGGAAGTAATGATCTCCATTGGATTGAGTGTCGAGGGAAGAGGGGAAAGCATTTTTTGAATCTAACGCTTGGTGAGTTGTGTGCCTTGTTGGAGAATTTTTTCTTCTTGGCTTGTGGAAGATTGTCACAAACCTGTTGTTGGAGGGGTTGAATTTGTTCCACCAACCTGTTGTCTCTGAGTTGGATGGGGCATTGTGTAGGCACCATTATAGGTGACAAAACAATATCTTATGTCTCTTCGACAATATATTTTTGTTGGATCGAAAGTGTTGAAGCTGCAATGGTTGCAGTGGTCTTATGTGCATCCTTTGAATAGACTGTGAAGAGGATGAATTTTGCAGTATGAGAGATTACCTTGCGGTTATGTTTTGTTGGAGCAGTAGTTTGAACTACCATTGTTATCCTGTAGAGCTGACCTCTCAGAGTAATAATGACACTACAGGGTCTAGACTCATAGACAACATGACTTTTCCACATATATGGTTGGCCCAAAACAACATCACATACATAAAGAGGGAAATATGACACACTATCTCATCCTTGAAGGGATGGATGCCATAGGACAGACAACAATGATGGTTGACGCGAAGATATCGTCCATGGTGAAGCCACCTGATGTTGTATGGTTGTGGGTGTGGTGTTGTCGAAAACCCAACTGTTTGAAGACCTTAGCTAATATGAGGTTCTTCTGTCTATCGTTATCAACAATGAAATGCAATGGGGTCCCATTCACCCACATCTGTGAATGGAAGAGGCGCTCCCCCTCTTCAGGATCTACTGGTTCCTCTAGTTGAATTGTTGTGGTCGCAGAAGTATCAGTGGGGTCTGCGCCAATGATATATCTGTTTTCAATATTTTTTGGATCGGATTCTGAGTCAGGGTTCGGCTCTGTGACTTTGACCTCAGCCACCAATGACTATTTCGAGCGACATTCATCGGTTTTGTGCCAGGGGATTTTGTGGAAGTCACACCACTTCCCAATGTCATTATTTGTCTTTACCTTACCCTTTTTGTCATGTCTCTTGGAATATTTGTCTAGAGGCTGTTGGTTAGGGTCGTCTTTACCGTGCTTTGGTTGTTGCAGATTTGCATACCTGAATTCCCATTTGTTCTAGTGCCTAAATTTCTGCTCGATTTTGACAGCATATCGATAGGTAGCTCCCAATGATGAAATGTTTAGGAAATCCATTTCGGTTTGGATATACCTATGCAGAGCCCCAAGGTATTTCAGAACCAGATGTTGCTCAAAGTCTTTGATACCCAACTTGGGGCGCAAGGTATGGAAAGTATTTGTGAGCTCCGACACTTTTTGGCTCTTTTATTTCTGCAGTGTGGTCCATCTCATATACTAGTCTTCATGGTTATCAACAAGATAGTACTATTATTTGACCACATCCATAAAAAAATCCCAAGTGGGCTCGACCCCATATATTCCATATACCTCTGTGGAAATTTTCTCCCAGTAAGTTTCCCACCAATGTTTGACATGGGGGAGAGCCTTGAGGAGTGCGAAGGTGATCTTTTCCCTGTCAAAAAAATTTTGAACAAAGAAATAACCTTCTAATAGATTTAACCATTTTTCTAGGGCATCTGCATCTATCTGACCTTCAAATATGGGAATATCAAAATTAACTTGGACCTTGAAGGGAGAGTTTCTTCCAAAATGACATCTTGATGAAGATGCAATTGTTGCTATAGGAAGGCGTTGAAGGATGTGTGCAGAATTCTCCATCATTTTGTCCCTCTGTCGCGCAAGAGCTTGCTCAAGAAACATGTTAATAGAATATTATGCTCTACCATTTTTGTTTTTTGCTGCCATCGAGGGTTTCTTGGGCGTGTGAGAGTGATTTTCCTCAAGAGATACGAAATCGAGACCCAACTGGCTATACTTGGACCTCGTCGGGGACATGCACTGAAAAATGATCAAGAGCAGCCTGCTCTGATACCAATGATCCAGATTATTTTTGGAAAGAAATGAAAGCAGAGATATTACAATGAAATAATCATGAAAATTTGCCAAAAACAGAGAAATATAACAATACTTGATTTCTATTAATGAAAGAATTGTAAAGAGACTATAAAAATACAGAGTGCAAGACTTGCTAGAATGGTGGTAGCTTTATCTCTGAGAAGATATGTGACGGCTACGCTCATTCGCAAGAAGATGATTACAATGAGGCTCTGAAGGCCTTTCTATGATAAACATGAATTCCAAAACCCTAAACATACAAAAACCTAACCCTAGGAGATGAAATGCCAAAACTCATGTGGGCCCCATTTAGGTAAGTTAGTACATTAACTTCTAGGGGTCGTAACATTTGCATACGATCTTTGTTTTAGGCGCATGATAGCCCGTTGGAAAGGTATTTTCAAGAACTATGCATTACACCATAAAACTTTAACTCCATCTATAATTTGTCTATGGTGATCCAAAAAAAATTGTTTAGGGCCCCAAAACAGCTCTGGAAGTACAACAAGATGTGATTACATGAAAACATACAAAATAAGCCAGTTTGATTAGGTGGGAGGCCAAAAATATCCACTTGGAATATGTGTAGGGATTTAGACATCCCTAGAAGTGTATAACCCACAATTACAAATAAGTACAAAAGAATGTGTTGTACTAAAAATTGAAAAGAGGATCCAGTTGGAACAGGTGGGTGACCACCAATATCCACCTGGATCAATCATCCCCCCTTAGAAAGTAATGATCTCCATTACGTTGAGTGTTGAGGGAAGAGGGGAAAGCATTTTCTGAATCTAATGCTTGGTGAGTTGTGTGCCTTGTTGGAGAAGTTTTTCTTCTTGGCTTGTGGAAGACTGTCACAAACCTGTTGTTGGAGGGGTTGAATTTGTTTCGCCAACCTGTTGTCTCTGAGTTGGATGGGGCATTGTGTAGGCACCATTGTAGGTGACGAAACAATATCTTATGTCTCTTCGACAATATATTTTTGTTGGATCGAAGGTGTTGAAGCTGCAATGGTTGCAGTGGTCTTATGTGCATCCTTTGAATAGACTGTGAAGAGGATGAATTTTGCAGTATGAGAGATTACCTTGCGGTTATGTTTTGTTGGAGAAGTAGTTTGAACTACCACTGTTATCCTGTAGAGCTGACCTCTCAGAGTAATAATGACACTACAGGGTCTACACTCATAGACAACATGACTTTTCCACATATATGGTTGGCCCAAAACAACATCACAGACATAAAGAGGGAAATATGACACACTATCTCATCCTTGAAGGGATGGATTCCATAGGACAGGTGACAGTGATGGTTGACGCGAAGATATCGTCCATGGTGAAGCCACCTGATGTTGTATGGTTGTGGGTGTGGTGTTGTCGAAAATCCAACTGTTTGAAGATCTTAGCTAAGATGAGGTTCTTCTATCTGTCATTATCAACAATGAAATGCAATGGGGTCCCATTCACCCACATCTGTGAATGGAAGAGGCGCTCCCCCTCTTCAGGATCTACTGGTTCCTCTAGTTGAATTGTTGTGATCGCGACAGTATCAGTGGGGTCTGCGCCAATGATCCATCTATTTTCAATATTTTTTGGATCGGATTCTGAGTCAGGGTTCGGCTCTATGACTTTGACCTCAGCCACTGATGAATGTCACCAATGACTGTTTCGAGCGACATTCATCAGTGTTGTTCGAGGGGATTTTTTTGAAGTCACACCACTTCTCAGTGTCATTCTTTGTCTTTACTTTACCCTTTTTGTCCTATGTCTTGGACTAGTTGTCTATAGGCTGTTGGTTAGGGTCATCTTTACCGTGCTTTAGTTGTTGCAAATTTGCAGACCCGAATTCCCATTTGTTCTAGTGCCTAAGTTTCTGCTCGATTTTGACAACATATTGATAGGCAACTCTCAATGAAGAGATGTTTAGGAAATCCATTTTGGTTTGGATTTACCTATGCAGAGCTCCACAGTATTTCAGAACCAGATGTTGCTCAGAGTCTTTGATACCCAGCTTGGGGCGCAAGGTATGGAAAGTATTTGTGAACTATGGCACTGTTTGGCTCTTTTCTTGTTGCAGTGTGGTCCATCTCATGTACTGGTATTCATAGTTATCAACATGATAGTACTATTCTTTGACCACATCCATAAAAAAATCCCAAGTGGGCTCGGCCCCATATATTCCATATTCCTCTGTGGAAATTTTATCCTAGTAATTTTCCCACCAATGTTTGACATGGGGGAGAGCCTTAAGGAGTGCGAAGGTTATTTTTTTCCTGTCGGAAATAACCTTATTTATTGAGAAAGCTATATGATGTAGGTTTGTATGATATTATAAATATTAAATTAAAACCTAATTAGAGTAACAAAAGGGTGGGCAAAAAGAGGATTGCAAAAATATTGTACATATTTATGTTGTCAAAACCTTGTCTTGATGTTCTAGTGAGAATTAGATAATAAGTAAGCATTGGAGGGGAATTTATCACTTTTCAATCCTTCTTGAATTGAATCCTAATGGGAGAAAAACTCCTAGTCCTTATAAATTTAACCAGGGTTGGATGGCAGAGGATGATTATGCTAGGATGATAAAACATTTATGGGTTCATTTTCATGTGACCTTAAGGGAATCAATTGCAATCTAATTTGAGATAAACCTAAAAAAAGTAGGCATTTATTGCATGGGCACATACTAAGAAGATAAAATATGAAAATCCCCAATTGATGTGGAGTGTAAACTAGAGGAGATTCATAATAAGGAAGAGGTTGGTTATTTTTCTAAGGAAACAAAAGTTGAAGTAATTCAAAGGAAAATTATATACTTAATCATTTTTGTTTCATTTATAAATCAACCGTGAGTTACTATTTACTTATGAAGTGCAGCACACAATATGTGCAAGAATAACATCTTTATAGTATCTAATATTCTTATTTTCCTATTTTACCTTAACCTTAAAAATTGAAATGACAATTATACTAGAAATAGCTTTAAGAAATAAATGAAGATTGAAACCAATGTAATATCATTTACTAAATTATATTTTCTTTTCCAAAGAATTCTAATAACTAGGTTGCATTTAAGTTTTCTACTTCGAAAATAGAATCCCCTTTCAACAGTATTGTGTGTAGTGAAATTAGAGAATATGGTTTTAGTAAACAAACACTGAACTTGAAAATGCAAGATCAAATAGAGAAAAGCAATACATAAATTCATAAAGTAGTTTTCATTATAACCTACAGTTATTATACCTGTCGATAGGCAGGTTATATTGTAATTGGTTATAAGTCAAATTCATTTGACTTTGACTTTTAAGTAGTTGTTTTGATTTTTTTGTTCTTAATAAAAAATTTATAATGTTTCATATATATTTGTATTAAATTAGTTTTTTAATTATTAAAAGTTATTTTTAAAAATTTAAAATTTTGATTTTATGTATTTTAATTTGCAACTATACTTGATTAGACAATTTTTATCTGGTTTAAAATACATTTGTAAATATAAAATTAATTTAAAAATAGAAAATCTATAAACTTTAACATAACTCCACGTGGATTGTACTATGTACTCTTTACTCTGTTTTGTACGTTGTGCTCGTTATTTAATTACCATTAATTATAAAGTGACTGACCCGCAGATATTAATTGATTACATGTCCACTCAAATGGATGTATATTTAATTACCATTAATTATAAAGTCACTAACCAACTGATATTAATTGATTACCTCTCCAGTCAATGGATGTATAGTCCTGTCTATATCGAATCATATGTACCACCTTAGATTACATGTTTCTGTAATTGGTAATTAATGTAACCATTTACAAAATATAATGTGTTTTATTTATTTATTTAATCATTCATGGTTGATTCTTAACCAATAACAAATGAAATATTCATAAATGCAATAAAAAATAAACATTTTCTATTATTTGTAATAGTTCAATTTAATAATCCTCGGATGGGGTGTTAGTGCACAAAACCTGGCCATCAGAGGAGCTGGAATCTGCCACCTCTCATCGGGACATGTGATTGGCACATGCCATCCCCTCCAACATTTATTGTGACATCCCCTCGACATTCATTTCTCCTTATGACTCCAACCACCCTCCACTACTGCAATGTGTCCCCTGCTGGCTATTCAATTCGGCAATGACGAAGGACGACTTGCTAGTACCTCTGCGCATGTGGGAATTTAGTTTGCAGGCGCCATATTATGTCGATGGATCACCTCTGTGTATTTCATTCATGTTCTTCTTTCTTGGAATCTCCTCCTCTGAGGTGCTATCCCTGGTTCCCTTAGCCGATTCTATGTTCTCACCTTCGGCGCTATCCCTAGTTCCCTTGGTTAATTCTTTGTTCTCACAGGATATGCCTCGGCAGAGAAGAAAACCAAAAAGGGGGCCCCTCCGGTATCGAAGCAGAGAAGCCATGGCTCATCGCTTTCCTGTTCTTGCACAACCCCCTGACTCCTTACCCCCGGTATATGCTCAACCCTCCCCAGAACATCTAAGCCTCCCACCGCTGTCTTCTCCTTGGGCATGCAGGGTGGAATGGTTCGACCTACATAGGAATTCACTAGGCTTTTCACCCGATTCTTCACAACCTGCTATGGAACAACCATCTCCACCTGCTTTTCCACCCTCCACCCACTCCGCTCTCGTGCCATATTCCTCCCTTTCTGTTCCCATGACACTGCCTTGTCCCCGCGACTCACCGCCACCATCTTTTCCTGGGCCATTGTTGGAAGACATCCACGTTCAGATGGATGAATTCACTATCTAGGAGGAGCTGCCTATTACAATGCCTCACTTATTCTTAGAGGGTGCAACATGCGACTCATGCTCGTCTTCTTCCTACTATAGGTACCAAGAATCGGTATCGATTCTCCAGGACCTGGTATTCTCTATCCATCAAGAATCGCAAGAACGGTGGTTTCTTTATCTCTGAGAAGAGATGTGACGACTATGGTCATTCACAAGAAGATGATTACAATGAGGCTCTGAAGACCTTTTCATGATAAACATGAATGCAAAAATCCTAGACATCCAAAAACCTAACCCTAGGAGATGAAACACCAAAAGTCATGTGGGCCCCATTTGGGTAAGTTAGTACATTAACTTCCCGGGGTCGTAACTTTTGCATACAATATCTATTTTAGGCGTGTGATAGCCCATTAGAAAGATCTTTTCGAGAAATACACACTACACCATCAAACTCCTTCTTTGTCTATTGTTTGAATGTGGCGAGCCAAAAAACCATTGTTTTGGGTCCCAAAACGGCCATGGAAGTACAACAAGATGTGCTAACACGAAAACATACAAAATAAGACATTTTGATTAGGTGGGAGGCCACTAGTATCAACCTGGAAAATGCGTAGGGATTCAAGTATCCCCGACAGTGTAGAACCCACAATTACAAAGAAGTACAAAAGAACGTGTTGTACTAAAAATTGAAAAGAGGAGCCAGTTGGAACAGGTGGGTGGCCACCAATATCCACCTGGATCAATCCTCCCCCCTTAGGAAGTAATGGTCTCCATTACGTTGAGTGTCAAGGGAAGAGGGGAAAGCATTTTCTGAATCTGATGCTTGGTGACTTGTGTGCCTTGTTGGAGAAGTTGTGCTTCTTGGTTTGTGGAAGACTGTCACAAACATGTTGCTGGAGGGGTTGAATCTGTTCCACCAACCTGTTGTCTCTAGGTTGGATGGGGCATTGTGTAGGCACCATTGTAGGTGAACAAACAATATCTTATGTCTCTTCGACAATCTGTTTTTGCTAGATCAAAGGTGTTTACATTGCAATGGTTGTAGTGGTCTTCTGTGCATCCTTTGAACATACTCTGAAGAGGATGAATTTTGCAGCATGAGATATTACCTTGCGTTGTTTTTTTCGTGGAGCAGTAGTCGAAACTACCACTAGTATCCTGTAGAGCTAACCTCTCAGAGTAATAATGACACTACGGGTTCTAGACTCATAGACAACATGAATTTTCCACATATATGGTTGTCCCAAAACAACATCACAGACATCAAGAGGGGAAATATCACACACTACCTCATCCTTGAAGGGATGGATACCATAGGACATGTGACATTGTTGGTTGACGTGAAGATCTCGTCCATGGTGAAGCCACCCGATGTTGTATGGTTGCGGGTGTGGTGTTGTCGACAACCCCAAATGTTTGATGACCTTAGCTGAGATGAGGTTCTTCTGTCTTTCGTTATCAACAATGAAATGCAATGGGGTCCCCTTCACTCACATCTGTGAATGGAAGAGGTGATCCCCCTCTTCAGGATCTACTGGTTCTTTTAGTTGAATTGTTGTGGTCGTGACAGTAGCAGTGGGGTCTGCGTCGATGATCTATCTTTTTTCAATATTTTTTGGATCAGATTCTGATTCACGGTTCGGATTCGTGACTTTGACCTCGGCCACCAATGACTGTTTCGAGCGACATTCATCGGTGTTGTGCCAAGGGATTTTGTGGAAGTCACACCACTTCCCAGTGTCATTCTTTGTCTTTACTTTACCCTTTTTGTCCCGTGTCTTGGAATAGTTGTCTAGAGACTGTTAGTTAGGGTCGTCTCTATCGTGCTTTGGTTGTTAGATATTTGGAGACCCGAATTCCCATTTGTTCTTGTGCCTAAATTTCTGCTCGATTTTGACAACATATTGATAGGCAACTCCCAATGATGAGATGTTTAGGAAATCCATTTCGGTTTGGATGTACCTATGCAGAGCCCCACGATATTTCAGAACCAGATGTCGCTCAAAGTCTTTGATACCCAACTTAGGGCACAAGGAATGGAAAGTATCTGTGAACTTCGACACTATTTGGCTCTTTTCTTGCCGCAATGTGGTCCATCTCATGTATTGGTCTTCATAGTTATCAACATGATAGTATTGTTCTTTGACCAAATCCATAAAAGAATCCCAAGTGGGCTCGGCCCCATATATTCCATATTCCTCTGTGGAAATTTGCTCCCAGTAAGTTTCCCACTAATGTTTGACATGAGGGAGAGCCTTGAGGAGTGCGAAGGTGATCTTTACCCTTTCGAAAAAAAATTGAATAGAGAAACAACCTTCTAATAGATTTAACCATTTTTCTAGGGCATCTGTATCTATCTAACCTTCAAATATGGGAATATCAAAATTAACTTGTACCTTGAAGGGAGAGGTTCCTCCAAAATGGTCGCTTGATGAAGATGTGACTATTTCTATAGGCAAGCGTTGAAGGATGTGTGCAAAAGTCTCCATCATTTCGTCCCTCTGTCGTGTGAGAGCTTGCTCAAGAAACATGTTAATAGAATCTTTTGCTCCATTGTTTTTCTTTTCTGCTACCATCGAGGATTTCTTGGGCATGTGAGAGGGATTGTCCTCAAGAGAGAAAAAATCGAGACCTAACTAGCTATACTTGGACCTCATCAGGGACATGCGAAAATGATCAAGAGCAACATGCTCTTATACCAATGATCCAGATTATTTTTGGAACCAAATGAAAGCAGAGATATTACAATGAAATGCTCATGAAAAATTGCCAGAAACAGATAAATACAACAATACTTGATTTATATTAATGAAAGAATTGTAAAGAGATTGTAAAAATACAGAGTGCAAGACTCGCTAGAATGGTGGTAGCTTTATCTCTGACAAGATATGTGACGGCTATGCTCATTCAAAAGAAGATGATTACAATGAGGTTTTGGAGGCATTTTTATGATAAACATGAATGCCAAAACCCTAGATGATGAAATGCCAAAAGTCATGTGGGCCCCGTTTGGGTAACTTAGTACATTAACTTCCCGAGGTCGTAACTTGTCCATACGATCTACTTTTTAGGCGCGTGATAGCCCATTGGAAAGGTCTTTTCGAGAACTACACATTACACCGTCAAACTCTAAATTCATCTATAGTTTGACTATGGAAAGCCAAAACAAGATTGTTTAGGGCCCCAAAATGGCCCTGGAAGTACAACAAGATGTGATGACATGAAAACATACAAAATAAGCCAGTTGGATTAGGTGGGAGGCCACTAGTATCCACCTGAAAGATGTGTAGGGATTCAGACAACCCCGGAAGTGTAGAACCCATAATTACAAAGAAGTACAGAAGGACATGTTGTACTAAAAACTAAAAAGAGGAGCCAATTGGAACAGGTGGGTGGCCACCAATATCCACTTGGATCAATCCTCCCCCCTTAGGAAGTAATGGTCTCCATTGCGTTGAGTGCTGAGGGAAGAGGGGAAAGCATTTTCTGAATCTGGTGCTTGGTGAGTTGTGTGCCTTGTTGGAGAAGTTGTTCTTATTGACTTGTGGAAGACTGTCACAAACTTGTTGGTGGAGGGGTTGAATATGTTCCACCAACCTGTTGTCTCTGGGTTGGATGGGGCATTGTGTAGGCACCATTGTAGATGAAGAAAAAATATCTTATGTCTCTTCAAAAATATGTTTTTTTTGGATCGAAGGTGTTGACGCTACAATGGTTGTAGTGGTCTTCTGTGCATCCTTTGAACAAACTGCGAAGAGGATGAATTTTGCAGTATGAGAGATTACCTTGTGGTGTTGTTTTGGTGGAGAAGTAGTCAGAACTACCACCGGTATCTTATAGAGATGACCTCCCAAAGTAATAATCACACTACGTGGTCTAGACTCATTGTTGGTTACTTATCTGCTATACTGTCTTATTTTATATTGACCCAGGGTTCATGTATTTCGGGTTTCGAAGGAAGCCTCTAAAACTATCGGCCCTCCTGGTGAACCAGAAGGAAACACAACACACAGAATGCGCTGCGCAGTCTCACCCGAGATAGATTTAATGGGTGGTTGTAAGACTCAGGTGTTTACAACCTAGGATTGAGTGTGAGATAAAAGAGCTAAGTCTTGAACCATCTATTATGACTTGTAAATGCAGCCTACCGTTCTTCTCGACTATGCAATAACTCCCACAACTTATTCCCTCGATATCACAACAGTGATTAAACAGGAAATATGATAACTCATTCATTCAACATAATAATAAATATATGCATGCATTCATCACATAACACATATGTTACCATGGTTCACCCCCTCCTGGGCTACGTCCACAAAGATTTGGCACTTGGCTCTTTTATTATGATAGTTCCGCATATACAACGTCACGTGCTTTACAATCCTCCACATCCAGATAAGATCTATATGAGGCGGACTAGATCGCACCAGGCTCCACAGCCTGCTATCTAACCCTCAAGATCTACCCTCCCTCAGGTTCCCTCTAGCTCAACAACTTAAGCTCAACAAAATATACAAAAATAGGTCATACAGTAAAAATCCTTACATATCACATCAACTCATGCGTAACCACTATAGAAACAATAATTTGAACACTACAAAAAACCCCGAACCCTCTATAATACCTCGATATCTATATTTATACATTTATGGCTCTTCAGCCATTACAATACCTTACCAAAACCCTAACCCTATTGTCGTTAGGTCTTCCTCCCATGTGTGTGTGTGTTGTTCTTCCTTCCAGTTGTTGCCTTCCTTACATGTGCGCATGATGTGCTTCCTTCCAGCTGTCGCTTTCCTCATGCATGCGTTCTTTCCCCAAAATCCCCCTTGCTTTTCCACCTTGGCCTGCCTCAAACACTCATAGACAACATGCCTTTTTCACATATATGGTTGGCCCAAAACAACATCACATACAACAAGAGGGGAAATATCACACACTACCTCATCCTTGAAGGAATGGATGCCATAGGAAAGGAGAAACAGTTGGCTGATGTGAAGATCTCGTCCATGGTGAAGCCACCCGATGTTGTATGGTTGCAGGTGTGGTGTTGTCGACAACCACAACTATTTGATGACCTTAGCTAAGATGAGGTTCTTTTGTCTGTCGTTATCAACAATGAAATTCAATGGGATCCCCTTCACCCACATCTGTGAATGGAAAAGGCATTCCCCCTCTTCAGGATCTATTGGTTCTTCTAGTTGAATTGTTGTGGTCGTGACAGTAGCAGTGGGGTCTGCGTCAATAATTTATATGTTTTCAATATTTTTTGGATCGGATTCTGAGTCAGGGTTCAACTCCGTGACTTTGACCTCATCCACCAATGACTGTTTCAAGTGACATTCCTCGGTGTTGTGCCAAGGGATTTTATGGAAGTCACACCTCTTCCCAGTGTCATTCTTTGTATTTACTTTACCCTTTTTGTCTTGTGTCTTGGACTGGTTGTGTAGAGGTTTTTGGTTAGGGTCATCTTTACTGTTCTTTGGTTGTTGTAGATTTGCAGACCCAAATTCCCATTTGTTCTTGTGCCTAAATTTCTGCTCGATTTTGACAGCATATCAATAGGCAACTCTCAATGATGAGATGTTTAGGAAATTCATTTCGGTTTGGATGTACCTATGTAGATCCCCATGGTATTTTAGAACCAGATGTCGCTCAGAGTCTTTGATACCCAACTTGGGGGATATGGAAAGTATTTGTGAACTCCGACACTGTTTGGCTCTTTTTTTTCCAAAGTGTGGTCCATTGACTCATGTATTGTTCTTCATAGTTATCAACATGATAGTATTGTTCTTTGACCGCATCCATAAAAAAATCCCGAGTGGGCTCGGCCCCATATATTCCATATTCCTCTATGGAAATTTGCTCCCAATAAGTTTCCCACCAATGTTTGACATGTGGGAGATCCTTGAGGAGTGTGAAGGTGATCTTTTCCCTGTCGGAAAATTTTTGAATAGAGAAATAACCTTCTAATATATTTAACCAGTTTTCTAGGGCATCTGCATCTATCTGACCTTCAAATATGGGAATATCAAAATTAACTTGTACCTTGAAGGGAGAGTTTCCTCCAAAATGGTCGCTTGATGAAGATGTATATGTTGCTATAGGCAAGCGTTGAAGGATGTGTAAAATTCTCCATCATTTCGTCCCTCTATCGCGCGAGAGCTTGCTTAAGCAACATGTTAATATAATCTTTTGCTCTGCCACTTTTTCTTTTCTACCGCCATCGAGGGTTTCTTGGGTGTGTGAGAGTGATTGTCCTCAAGAGAGACAAAATTGAGACCCAACTGGCTATACTTGGACCTTGTTGGGGACATGCGCTGAAAAACGATCAAGAGCAACCGGCTCTGATACCAATGATCCAGATTATTTTTGGAACGAAATGAAAGCAGAGATATTACAATGAAATACTCATGAAAAATTGTCAGAAACAAAGAAATACAACAATACTTGATTTCTATTAATGAAATAATTGTAAAGAGACTATAAAAATACAGAGTGCAAGACTTGCTAGAATGGTGGCAGCTTTATCTCTGAGAAGAGATGTGACAACTACGCTCATTCACAAGAAGATGATTACAATGAGGCTCTGAAGGCATTTTTATGATAAACATGAATGCCAAAATCCTAGACATCCAAAAACCTAACCCTAGGAGATGAAATGCCAAAAGTCATGTGGGCCCCATTTGGGTAAGTTAGTACATTAACTTTATGGGGTCATAACTTTTGCATACGATCTTTGTTTTAGGTGTGTGATAACCCGTTGGAAAGGTCTTTTCGAGAACTACGCATTACATCATCAAACTCTAACTCTGTCTACAATTTGACTGTGGTGAGCAAAAAAAACATTGTTTAGGACCCCAAAACGGCCCCGGAAGTACAACAAGGTGTGCTGACATGAAAACATACAAAATACCAGTTGGATTAGGTGGGAGGCCACTAGTATTCACCTAGAATATGTGTAGGGATTCAGACAGCCCCAGAAGTTTAGATCCCTCAGTTACAAAGAAGTACAAAAGAACGTACTGTACTAAAAACTGAAAAGAGGAGCCAGTTAGAACAAGTGGGTGGCCACCAATATCCACCTGGATCAATATGCATGCTCTCATAGACTAACAACTCAAATGTGAATAAGGCAAATGAGGTTTTCTTGATAACTATTAAGATAATCAAATTGTGTGAATACAAAACATTTTATAGGAAAGGATAAGAAGTGTCCACAACCTTACTAAGTTTCCTAGAGTCTGAAGACTAAAATTTCCCTAAATGTACAAAATTCTCATTCTTGCTTAATAATATAGCGTACAAAATAATATTCATTAAAAGCAATAAGTGTAGCTAATTGTCATGTACATTCATAATAGTCTAGAAAACAAGAGTCACAATTTATATTCTTAAGGGAAACATGCTTGCATTTAGAGGTAGGTATTTGTGATCCTTTCAGGTGGCCTACCTAACACACAATTTGCTTTGAGAACTTTGTGGCCTCTCATTTTGAGAACATATAATCACTTTCATTGCATTTATCAATTACATTTGTTGCATTACTTGGTTTGTAAAGCCCCTAGTAATATTCTTTCAACTTTTGTTTATTATAAATTGTGGTAAATAAATCTAGATGACCTACTTCAATTCTTTTTTAGGTTTAGTTGGGAGAAGTTGGAATTAAGTCTATCAAGTCACTAATAAACCTAGGCAAATAACAATATTAAGACTTTGCTTTAGATCAAGATAATTGTGTTATTTCCTTGCAGATGTGTTCTTTTTTTAAATAGTTGTTTTGACTATTAAAGCAAAGAAATTTTATTGTGTGTCACAATTCATTTGTAAACTAATCTTATTCCATTTTCTTCAAAATTTTCATAAGAAGCAGGTACTAAGCAACTTTGCTGCTCATTTCTCTTGTTATGAATAGTTACAACATAACTATGTTTTAATCCTTCTGTATTTAGTGGTGTTAGATGAAATCTCTTATAAAATACCTTTATGTACACACAAATCAATGTGTAAATTTAAAATAATATGAATTTAAAGAGCTTGAAAATAGTCACAGTGCATAAATGTTGAAATAAAACAATATTTAACTAGAAAAAGGGGGCCCTGCCTTCCCCTGGAAAATACTGTGATGACTAACTCGGTAACTTGAACTTTGGGAACCTCTACTCAATACAATTCATCCAAAACGCAAATGAAAATGAACAATAATTTCAGAATATCAGAGCTTTATTTTCTTTGATTGTCATCCTCCTCGTATCCTTACAAAACTGATAATGTATAGTGTACAGAGCTTTCCTACATTTCTTTTTCATATGCTCTTACAAAGGTGAGAAATATTGAATACGATTTTAAAAACTAGAAGCCTTATTACATTTTTATTAAACATATTCCTTGGAAAGATACTCTGTTGCGCTAGAAATAGAGAGGAAGATCACGCTAATTTGGGTCTCATTGATTTTCTACATCGAATCCCATGGCTGAAGGTAAACTTGGAGATGAACTAAAGGTTCTGTTGATGATGATCTGCCCCCTGGAAGTTGCTAATATCCCTGTTGTACATTGTTCATTTCCATTCTTGCCAGTTGTCCATTGCTATTATGAAACCCACTTCATTTGCATTGCTCATTTCGTCTTTGATGATGTGGAAGTATGAGAACTAATGACTTGCAGATTTAAATTTATCTTTGCAGATTCCGAAACATTTTGTAGCAGAATAGTTAGTAACATTCCTTTTTTTAAAAGGTATAGGCTCGAAGCTATTACAACATACTCATTAAGAGTTTTATTCATGTGGAATTGAATGATGTGGAAGTATGAGAACCAATGATTGCAGATTTAAATTTATCTCTCCAGATTCCGAAACATTTTGTATTAGAATAGTTAGTAACATTCCTTTTTTTAAAAGGTATAGGCTCGAAGCCATTACAACATACTCATTATGAGTTTTGTTCATATCATTATGGGAATTGAACCAGAGTGAAGAGAATAACAATCATTCCTCACAACCATCCAAGCTACACCCAATTTAAAGTTCGTAACATTCCTTTTAGTTTCCTAAAACTCATCAAATTTAATGAAAACATTACTATAACAACTATATTTACCTTGATTTCCTTCTTTGACATTTATCCAATATTTGATATGTAAAGTGATGGCATGAAGGGATAACTAAAACAAAAAGATAATTCATTTTATTTATCCCACCTACTATTTGTTGATAATATCCCGATATTGTGTGATGGGAAAAGAAGAGATGTGAGAGTAAATGAGATAATGGACCTATACTGTACAACTACAAGTATGGTGATAAATGTTGGGAAATACACTATTTCCATTATGGGGTTTTCAATGGAAAATAGCCTTTATTTATCTCAACTATTTCCATATGCCTATATGTCTAGATTGAGTTGGATTTGGATCTGAAGTATTTAAGGTGTATCTTAAAACTAAATGATCATCAACATTGGATATGGTTGATTTAAAACGTGGAAAAGAGAATTAATATTTGTTTTCAAAAGGAGGTAGAGGTAGATTACTTTTGATAATGTTGGTCTTATAGGCCATGCCTATGTATTATGTATTGGATGTCATAGGCTTGGATTTCAAGAGGAGTTATAGAAATCATAAGAAGGATTGATTTTAATTTTATCTAATCAGAATGCAGAGGAAAAAGGGGGAAAATATTGGCTATGACAAAAGAATTGGGGAGATGGGGATTACATAATATTTTCCTTTTTCTAAATATATAGAAATAAAAAGTGTCTAGAGAATCGTCCAAGGTAATGGTTTATGATGCCAACTAGTTATGCAAAAGTACATCTTTCCAAATCCAATTGAGGAGTAGATTCAAAGTTCGAGGAAGAATGTTCATAATGTATCAATAATGTAGAAATTTTGGTTTTAATCTTCACATTGATTGGAAATTAGTTGGCTATGGGATGTTGGTTTTGGAAATGGGTTTATAGTGGGAGAAGATCAAGAGGTCATGGAGAGGGTTATAGGATACCATCTCACATGGTACATGTCTTGAGATATAAAGGCTTCTTTTGTCTTGGCTAGGTTGTTGACCAAGAAATGACTACAATCTGGGGACAACGATGGAAACATGAAAATGGTTTTGGTTTTGTTGGAGAAGAGTTGTATTTTGGAAGCATATCTCTTTAATATTAGGGAAAGTTCTATTAGAATCAAAGATGAGGAGGACATATTTCTTTAGTTGATGAACCCAACAAGTGAGTACACATCTAAGTTGGAACATAAGGTTTTAATTTCGGATGGTGACTTGGGGAAATGAGAGTGGTGGTGGAAGAAGTGTGGAAGTTTAAATTTCCTTTAAAGACTCATATATCCATGTGGCCATTTCTCAATAATAAGGCTCTAACATGGGATATTATTCAAAAAATAAATGCTCATGGTCTTAGAAGGTGCCCCTTGTGTTGTGGAAATGAAGAAGCAAATTATCACCTTATCATGATTTGTTCATGTACCATACAATTTTGAAAGGAAGTAGAAATCATAACCGAGCTAAGGAATGTTTGGAGTGGCGGTTCAATTGAGGATGGTTTAAGAGCTTGGTGTGAAAATGTGAATGTAAAGACTTACAAAGCCTTACCATGATTCTGGTTTAGGGAATATGGCTTGTAAGGAATGATATCATTTTTTTAGGACAATCTCATCCCTAATTTATAGTGTGCTACTTAAGGGATTAATATCCTTTCTAGTTTTAAACAATTAAAAAAGGAGAAACGTGTCAAACAGATAGATGAATATATTAAAGCAAATTTGAAACTTAGACATACTTTGATGATTCTTCTCAAAAGATCATTTGATCATTGGATCCAAAGAAATAATTTTTTTTAAGGAATTATATTTATTAAAATTCCAAGTAGACTCAAGACAAATCTCAAGTAGAATTAATGGTGTTTAAGTTGGTTCGCATTTTAGCTATGGAAAAATGAGTTGCCAAACTACAATTTTTTTGGGACCCCTTACTAGTGATAAAGTGGTTGAATAAGGAATATGAGATAAGGAACTTTCATTTGAAAGTTTTGTTGGATGAGATAAAAGGTAAAGCTTCTATCTTTTAAAACATTAAATGTCATCACATTTACAAGGAAAGGAGTCAATTAAAAAATGGTCTTCAGACGGCTCAAGGTGACTCGATCATCTTGGAAGATGATGTTGAACATACTTCTAAAGGAAGTATGTTCAGATAGCTCAAGGTGACTCAATCATCTTGGAAGATGATGTTGGACATACTTCTAAATATTTACATCTCCTTTTAATTAATATCCATAATTTAGGGACATTTTTTAATCTAAATGTTTTGTTGATATGAGAGTTTATATCGTTTGTGTCTCCTATATTTGGAATTATACTTTGTATAAGTGAACTATATTTGGAACTATACTTTGTATAAGTGAACTATATTGAACAACTTCAAAGAACTATGTTGGTGTATTATTTTTTATTAGAGGTTCTAAGTGTGAGATATTTTCTAATGTATATGAATTATATTGAACAACTTCAGAGAACTATGTTGGTGTATTATTTTTTATTAGAGGTTTTAAGTGTGAGATATTTTCTAATGTATATGAATGAAATGTCGGTCTACATTGGATGATAAAAATTTGATAAGTTTTTTATTCTACAACATCCTATGCCATCTTTCATGAGCTCTATGAATGTTGAAAGGAATTTAACATATGTAATTTTGTCTTATATGAATACAATTATTTTTTTTGGAAAAAAAATATTAAGTATATATTTGAGCATTGTACAAAGTATAATGGGTTGAATATAATGATTTATTGATGCCCAATAAAATACTGACACCAAGTATAAATAAGGTATTTCAAACAAGAATTCACAATGGCATGTTCACAATAAAAATCAAAATCAGGCAATAAATAGAGAAGGATCAATGAGAATTAAAGTGTCATCTATGGTAGCTTGAGATCTCTATATTCTTATTACCAAAGTTTCACTGAAAATTTAGTTTGTTGGAATGAGTGGTATACTTAATTAATTATTTATAACTAAATATTTCTATATGACTAGTAATAATGCCATTCCTTCATGCTTCTACAATAACTTTTATGAGTCAATTGAGAGCTTCAAACCTCTGAATGGCTATGAAACAATACCAATGCTTCCTCAGTGGGGTTGTGTTTTTAATAAGCCACATTCACAGCAATCCATCAATCAACATTTTTTTCATGCATTTTGTCAAGCAATTTAAGTTCCTTCTCTATTCTTCCACACTTTGTTTACATATCTACAAGGTCACGCACCACAAATACATTAGACTAAAATCCCTTTTGTATTATTTGTTCATGGATTTTGACACCCTTCCAAAGATGCTAAAATGGTGCACGATAGGAAAAAACTAGAAAAGGTGAATTGATTGGGTGAAACCTTTGTTTGTTGCATTTGGTGGAAGAGTTTCAATGCCTCCTAGGGAATCACATGCTTTACATAACCTACAATCATGATATTGTATGAACACACATTTCGCTCAGTCATTTGGTCAAAAACTCTACAATTCTCTACTGCATTACGACACTTAACATAAAAGTTGAGAAGTCTGTTTATCAAGAGGGTGTTTGGCACAAATCTAGTCTCATTGATGTGGGCATGGAGTATTTTGTTTTCCTAGCAATGATTTATTTTTAAGCCAAGCATCCAAAAGATTAAAATAATTAGAAGAGTCTACCCAAAATTCATTAATATACAAAGTCTACAACACCTCCTTCATAAATTCCTATCAACACAATACCCTCCTCACATTGTGTGAAGAGATAGTGCTAGCATTGGATTCTATTTTGTTAGTTTGCATATGGTGAATGCGAGACATTAACCCATCAAATAAATCCACCTCCTCTTTCCTCTTCCACCTCAACTACATATTTTTTAGGGAAAGACATTGCGGTACATGTTTTACAAGATATGGATCCTAAGGAGATTGGAACTTGTCATGAACCGAACCCCTCATGTGCCACTTTGAGGGAGGTGTATTTTTTTGTCTTCATAACTAGTTCGATCCTCTTGGATCTCTTATTGTATTTTTCCTTTAAATGTGTCTTCAATATGTGGGTATAAGACCACTTGTATAAACTTTTTGTAACCTTATCGGGTCATTTTAAAAGATCTTCACACACAACATCAGGCCATCAACCCTATTCAAACATATCTTTGTTGGGCATATTCAAAGGATCATCCATTGGTCAATTTGGAATGTTTTATCTTATTTGAAAGGAAGGCCATTATGCCTCTTTAAAATATCAACCATTGCTCACTTTTGAAGAACATGCTTGATTTGAAAAGAGGGCCATCAAGCCTCTTCAAAATAACAACCATCAAACGAATTTCAAAGAATGTGTTTGATTTGAATGGAAAGTTATCATGCCATTTCAAGAGATAGCCCATTGAGGCTCTTCCGAAGATATGTCCAATTCAAAGGAAAAATGTCATTGATCCTCTTCAAAAGATATCCCATCATGCAGTTTTCAAATATATGCCCAATGCAAAGGAAAATGTCATCGATCCTCTTCTAAATACAACCCATCACGTGTTTTTCAAAGGTGTTCCCGGGGTAAAGGAAAAGTCTATCAATCGCTTCAAAATGTATCTCATTGACTACTAGTTTTCAAAGATGTACATGATGCAAAGGCTAAGTCTATTAGGCCTTTTTTTGAAATTCTAGACAACTTCAAAAACAACCAAACAAAGGCCAAAGACCTTATTTGAAGTCATTAATTTCAAACTTAAACGAAAAATCCTTTGATCCTTATTCGAAGAACACTTTGAACTTAATAGAAAAGGATCACACTTGCACAAAAAGGCCCTCAAGCTTCAAATTGCATTTGAAGGATCTCACCTCTCTCCATGTTGGTGTCTAAACTATGGCCACACCAACATGCACGAAGGTGTTTGACTAGTGTGTAAATACACTATTTTTTGAACATGGTATCAAAGAACCTTTGAAGACCTACTCCCTTTGTTGATCGGAATCCGGAATATGTGTCATTGCATGCATCAAAGGAATTTTGGATTATATTGTTTTTTAGAATTTCTAGATCAAAAGAAACATTCATGTGCATCTTGAGCATTCTTTTCAATTGGAATCCCTGTTTGTTTCACTTAAAAAGTTTTTTTTTCCCAAGATATGACCATTTATATCAGATCAAAAGGTATACAATTTCATCACAATTTTAAAATCTCTTTCATTTTGTTTTAATATTTCATTTCGATTTTTTTGTTTTCATTTATGGTTTGCTCCCTTTCTAATCTACATATGCTATTTATCGTGTTCCATGCACAATCTTAGTGAATAAAAAACTAAGCATAAAGTCTTTTATTTTATGTGTATGATCTTTGCCCTATGTCTTGTGTGAAATCTCGGCAAACTAAAAATAGGAAAGAGGAGGAAGAAGAAAATTTGCATTTTCTCAATAGATTAACTTAGATCTAACCCTCAGTTCATAAAGTTTCAATTTGGTTTTCAAAATTTCACTTATTTTTGTGTGTGGCCATGTTTAAGTTTTTTATAGGAAAAAACAAGGGTTTTCGACATAAGCATGCACTTCAACGAAGAGAGTAAAAAAATAATATTTATTATATTTATTATATATTTTGCATTAACTCACTTGGTTGAAAGTTACTTCTATTAAAATAAAGGTCTTGAATTCAAGTTTTGTTTTCATTAAGTTACATTTTGAAAAAGTTTATGCAAGTTTAGTTATAACTTAACTTTATTGTAAAGTGCATTTCACTTAAATTATAAAAGTGAAACCACTCATAAGTAACTTTAATGTTATTTTAAAGTTATTTTTTCCATGCAACTAAAAAATTAATAAATAACTTCATTTAATTATAGCTTAACTTTATTGTAAAATACATTTCACTTGAATTATAAAAGTGAAATCACTCCTAAGTATTTTTATTGTAATTTTAAAGTTATGTTTTTGCATGCAACTAAAAAATTATAAAGTAACTTCATTGTAAAAGTGATTCTCATTTATTTTATAAAAGTGGGTCACTTACATTATAATTTTTTTTTATTTGTAAATGTGATCTTATAGGATTTTAGTGAAATAAATTATTTTTTTAACTTAGCAATCTCATCCTACATCTATCACCATGTTGATCTACATCCACTTACCATGTGACACCTTAGTTACTTTTTATGTTTTTCTTATAAAGGGCATAACTTTAACATTCAAAGTCCATTTTCAATGCCATTTTTTACACTGCCTGTTTTTTCAAGAGATTTCCATCTAGATAGATAGTTTTTATTTTTGAATCCATCCTATCTGCATATTATCATATGGCTAGTCCAAGTAATCTCATACTTACTAGTTCAAAAAACTTCTAATGGAAATCTCATATGGAGGATATACTACAAAGTGTGAGACTTTA
The DNA here is from genome assembly GCA_009831015.1 of Picea engelmannii. Lineage (NCBI taxonomy): Eukaryota > Viridiplantae > Streptophyta > Pinopsida > Pinales > Pinaceae > Picea > Picea engelmannii. Next base: position 1,844 of record ML814767.1, on the reverse strand, counting down.
TCGAGTTAACTTGGGAACAAAAATTGATCCTCTTAATGCATTAAAGAGACCCAAATGGAAAAATAAAAATGATGAAGTGCATTGATTAATCAAAATGTCCATCTCTAGTGATCTTCAATTTCTCCTTCAATGAATTGAGACCCTAGATGTAGCATGGAAAAAGCTAGAAACTGTGTTTGGTAAACACAATCTCAAAAACCAATTGATTGCTTTAAATCCTAGTGATTTCTCTTGCATTGAAGATTTACTATCTAAGTTCCAAACACATAGACTTTTACTTTCAGAATTTAAGATAATCAATGCATATGACCAACTTGTATATATTATTATTGTTAATCTTGACACTGCCTATTTTCTTTTTGTATCTACTTTTCACTCCACTGGAGAATCTCTTATTAGTAAAGGGGATACTTACAAAATTCCCTCTTTAGAATTATTTTGTGATTCTTTGATTAAAAAGAAATATAAGCTCTTGCATCGTGGAGTGATTAACACTGCAAGTACATTTAACAAAGCCTTAATAACACAATAGAAAGACAAAACCAAGAATTTGAAAAAGCAACATCCTCACAACAACAACAAAAATAAGGGTTACAAACCCTCTTATCCAACTCCTACTCCCAATGGTGATAAAAGGAACTAAATCAAAAGGTAATAAGATTGAGAGATATTGTCATTTTTGTGGGTCTAATGGTCATCAAGAGTCTAAAATTTTCAAGAAGATGGAATCCTTATAAGCGACAATGAAGAAGCACAACATTAATCTCGATTCTTATTATTCTAACTCTTCTTCTCATGGACGTGCACTTTTATATTTTGGTTCCTCCTTCAATGCAACATTCACTCCTTCTAATGAGTTGCTTATTGATTCTAGAGCATTTTATCATATTTCTAAGGATAACAACATGTTTCATTCTCTTAATGATTGTAACAACAAACAAATATTTGTTGGTGATGGTAGATATCTTAGTGTTGTAGGGTCTGGAACAATTTAGCTAGATGATGGTCATTTTAATGATGTATTATGTGTTCCAAGTCTTTCCTACAACCTTATGTTAATGTATGTATCAAATCACTCATTTAGGTGTATGTAAAACAATATAATTGTCACCTCACCAAGTTGTAATCAAGGATTTAAAAAATCCTAAGCATGTCCTAGCAACTAGAATTATTGATGATATTACTAGGTTGTACAAATTTGACAGCTTTTGGTCATCATCTTTTCCATCACTTTTATTTCTCATAGCGATGACTTAAGCAAATTTTAGCATGTCAAGTGGTTTGAACATCTAAATTAACTATTGTGTCAACTACGGATCAAAATATGGTGATTGAGATTCCTCTCATTTCTTGTATATGTGATGTTTGTTCTAGTTGTATTATCGAAAAACATCATCGGGATAGTTTTGACAAGCATGCCTCTTGGCACACCTCAATCCCCTTGAAACTTGTTCATAGTGATTTGTGTGGTCTAATTTGTTAAGAAAAAAAATAGATCTACAAATATAATCACCACAAATATTGAATACACAATAGATCCACAAAGCAAGATAGAAGAAACCACACTTTATTATTACCAAAACCCTTGAGGTAGGGCAACACCATACAATGGATCATATTATGGAAGGGATCATATCCTATTCACTTGCCTCTTTGAGGTGGCATCCTCCTATTGAGATACCATTCCAAATACAATAATTATATTCATGTCCCATTACATTGCTTGAACCTCTTTATATAGTGCTACCATCACCTAAGAACATTCTAGAGGAGGAATCTTCTAGAAGTAGAACCTTCTAAGAAGTCCTCTTACATTTATTATATCTAACTACCCATTTATTATA